>ML808048.1:88388-117095 GCA_009831015.1 Picea engelmannii
CATCTTCACGAGTACACCCAGTTTTCCATGTTTCATGCTTAAAGAAGGTTATAGGCGACAAGATCCCAGTTCAAACTATATTTCCAGAACTTGATGAGGAAGGAAAAATCATATTGGATACTGAAGCCATCACTGACACAAGAATTCACCAGCTGAGGAATAGATCTATTTCATAGTATCTCATTAAATGGAGGAAACTACCGGCTGAAGATTCCACTTGGGAAGATGATTCTTTTATACAGAATAATCCAAATTTGCTCAAGTGTTGCGGAAAACACTTGTCTCAAGGGGAGGGGCATGTTAAGCCATAATATTGGCTCATTGCCCCTTAATTGGGGCATATTACATTAGTAATGTTATTTTATTTATGTCAAATGTATTCAATTAGTTGTAATTATACCTCTTAGTCTACTATATATACCATGGAGACATTTTCATTTGGAATCATCTTGTACTTGAACATTTATGTGGGGTAAAAGGAGGTTGCCCCCTCGAAGAGGCTTATTATCTAAAATTATCTCTTTTTCAAGGTGTTGAGTACTTATTCTGAGGTTTTTCTATGCTATATTGATATTTGGTTCTTAACAGGGCTAGCGCTTAAAAGTGAATTGTAGAATAGATCAAGGCTCAGAGATAGAGTCGTGGGGATTCTTTATCGACTAAGAACTGCAGTAAATGGAGTATGATATTCTTTTTTTGAATCGGATTGTTTAAGTTATTTTGGATAATTATTAAGTCTAATAGCCTGAAAAAAATTCGATTGACTGCACATTTTTTAGATTTAGCAATTTTCATAACTGAATAGGACTATTACATAGTGCAGAGAAATGGTGAAGGCATATGATGATTACATTTCGGAAGATGAAGTTAGATTAATGGATGTTCATTTTGGATTTGAAGGAACGAACTCCAATGGGAATGGAAAATAAATAGATAAAGATGGGAGTATGATTAAAATCATTAAAAATTTGCAAAAATATGTCCAAATTCATCAGGTAGATAACAAAAGGCTTAAGAGAGCCAAGGAGAATTAGGAAGACTTCAATATGAATTTAATGTAGATCCTGGAAATAATTGAAAATAAGTTGGATAAGGAAAGTGAATCCAACAAATCAGGGTGCAATCGGTTCCTTGATGAGGAAAGAAGATCAAGGAGTGGTAGCAGACATCACTGACACTCCCAAAAGCATTCCCATAGGAGAGAATACAATAGCTCAAGTCCACCCCCTGTCAGGAAACATAGGAGGTTTGGGTTGGATGAATTGAAAGGGTAAATGAATAATATCAAACCTCCTACTTTTGATGGAGACCACTAGAAGGATGATTATGCTAAGACATGGATGTTAGGCATGAGGAGGTAATTCCAATTGCAAAACTATTATTCTCATGCAAAGGGAATACTTTTAATCTATCAGCTTAAAGGAAAGGAATACATATGGTGGGATCATCTTGTGCAATTCCATCACATCAGAGAGAAGGATGTCACATGGAAAGAATTCAAGAATTGTTTTGAAAAGAAGTACTTAACCAAGAGATATTATGACAAGAAGATGAAAGAATTATTTGAGCTTAAATTGGGTAGCATGACTATATATGAATATGAAAGGATATTTCTAGAGTTGTTGAAGTATTTCCCTTTCATTAAGGAGGAGATAGTCAATATTCACAGGTATCTGAGTGGGCTGCCCTCTTTTATTAGTGACAAAGTTCAATATGATGATCCCAAGACTTTGGAAGAAACTATAAGGAGAGAAAAATTGTTATATGATTAGCATAGGGGAAATCCTACTTTCCAAACAACTTGGGAAGATAAGAGGAAGTTTAATAAAGAGCATAGGTAGAAGGGAATTTTTTTTTCAGAAATAGTCCTTAAGGACAACTAGTTTTGAGGGATCCCAAGATGGCTGAAGTAGGTGGGAAGAGGCCAAGGAAGAAACCTATGAAATGTTGGGGCTATAATGAAGATCATAAGTATAGATATTTCCCTCACAAAAGTGGAAAAGTGAGATTTTTTCACAATGTTTAGCAAGCAAAAACAATGGAGGACATGGGCAGAAGAGTACCTAGGATCTATGCATCCTTGGACAACAAGAAAACTAAGTTTCAATCACACGTGATTGAAGTTGAATGTATGATCAATAACCATGATTTTACTATTTTAATTGATTTGAGGGATATTCATAGCTATATATATCCTAAGGTAGTGGAAATATTTCATTACCAAGAAGCAAGCATGGGAAATCTTGGCTGGTGGAACTAGCTACAGGAGCCAAGAGAAAGGTTGTTGAGTTGGTTAAATCATGTCCAGTGGGCATGAATGGACTGAGTACCAAGGCATATTTGAACATATTACCTTTAGGATCATATGATTTCCTAATTGGTATGGATTGGTTGGACCAACACCATGCCATATTAGACTGTCATAACAAGGCATTCACTTTCTTGGATGAGGAAGGAAATCAAAGAGTGTTCCAAGGAATTCTCAGGGTATCTACTGTCTGAGAAATCTCAGCAATGCAGCTGAAGAAGTGTTACAGGAAGGGATGTCAAATATTTTCAACCCATATGGAGGAAGAATCTAAGGATAAGGTGTCAAATCTGAAAGATCATATAGTCCTGGAAAAATTTGAAGATGTGTTCAAGGAGGTACCAGGACTACCTCCAAAGAGAGATGTTGATTTCTCTATAAATTTAATGCCTAGAGAAACTCAAGTATCAAATTTTCCTTACAGAATGAGTACACCAAAACTGAAGGAACTGCAAATGAAGATTGAAGAAATTTTAAAGAAGGGGTGCATAAGCCCAAGTGTGTCACCTTGGGGTGCCCTAGTCTTGTTTGTGAAGAAGAAAGATGGGACATTGATATTGTTCATTGATTTTAGGAAGTTGAACAAAGTGACTATAAAGAACAAATATCCTCTACCAAGTATTGATGATATCTTCAATCAATTGAAGGATGCAAGGATATTTTCAAAGATAGATCTCAGGTCAAGATATGATTAGGCAAGGATTAAAGAGGAAAACATAAGAAAGACATCCTTTAGGACAAGGTATGGTCATTATGAGTTCACAGTGGTTCTATTTGGGTTATCAAATGCACTAGTTGTTTTCCGAGAATATTTAGACAAGTTTTTTAGTTTTTTTTTGGATGACATCCTTGTATATTCCAAGTTGGAAGAATAACATGAGCGTCATTTGAGGATGGTGTTGCAAGTGATAAGAGAGCATCACTTGTATGCAAAATTGAGAAAGTGCTCATTTTATCAAAACAAAATTCACTATTTGGGGCATATCATATCTGAAGAAGGGATAGCAGTGGACCTTTAAAATATTGAGGCCATTAAAGGGTGAAAAACACCTAAGAATGTGAAAAAAGTAAGATCCTTCATGGGTCTTGCTGGATACTACAAAATTTTCATTGTAGGGTTTTAGAGAATACCTCATCCCATCACTTCCTTGCAAAGGAAGGGGGAGAAGTTTCAATTCACAACAAGATGTGAAATGAGCTTCCAACAATTGAAGCAATTGTTAACCAATGCTCCAATTCTGAAGTTTGCAGATCTGAATGAAGAGTTCATGGTTTTCACAGATGCATGCAAAGAAGGAATTGGATTATTCCTTAGTCAGAATGGATTTGTGATATGTTTTGAATCTAGGAAATTGAAACAACATGAAAGGATCTATGCCACTCATGATTTGGAGTTGGTATGCATAGTGCACGCTTTAAAGAAATGGAGACACTACCTCATGTGAAAGAGGTTTGAGCTGAGAATAGACCATAATGGTCTGAAATATTTGTTTGACCAACCTACTTTGAATGATAGGCATAGTAGATGGTTGAAATTCCTCTGTGAATATGACTTTGATATCAAGCGCATCAAAGGAAAGGAGAAAAAAGTGGTTGATGCACTCAACAGGAGAGTGCATGAAATTCATGCTACATCCATTAGCATGTATCAAATGGATCTGAAAGACATAATTTTGGAGGCTGCAAAAGTAGATATGCAGTACATGGAAATGGTAACAAAGTTACAACAAAGTAATATGCTATAGAAAATAAAAGATTATAGATTGGAAGTTAATGGAATACTTCTATACAAGAACATAATTTATGTACCCAATTCTCATGAACTGAGGAGTATGATCTTGAAAGAGATGCATAATGTGCCTTATGTTGGGTACCGTAGGTATCATAAAATAGTCACAGTAGTCAAGAGCCATTACTACTGGACATGCATGAAGAAATAAATTGCAGAATACATCGCCATATGTATGGAGTGTCAAAGGGTCAAAGCTGAGCATAGATACCCAGCTGGTTTTCTACAACCATTACCCATTCCTGAGTGGAAGTGGGAAGTGGTGACAATGAATTTCATCACAGGACTACCCAAAACAATCAAGAAACATGATTCCATCATGGTGGTGGTGGATAAGCTTACTAAGGCTACCCATTTTATTCCATTGAAGACTACTCAGAAATAAACTAATTTTTTTTATATTTATATGAGGGAAGTAGCATGCTTGCATGGAATACCCGGGACAATTTATGATAGAGACCCAAAGTTTAGCTCAAATTTTTGGAAAGAATTATTTGAAGGGTTCGGAACAAACCTGAACTTCATCACAGCCTATCATCCTGAGTCTAATGGACAAACAAAAAGGGTAAATCAAGTGATAGAAGATATGTTAATAATGTATGTGATGGACAAACCATCCATATGGTAAGACAACCTACACTTGGTAGATTTTTCTTACAACAATGGGTACCAAGAATCACTAAAGATGAGCCCATTTGAGTCACTTTAAGGAAGAAATTGCAACACCCCAGTAAGATGGGACAACCCAGTTGATAGAGTAGTGGTTGGGCCAAAGTTGCTCAAGGAAATGGAAGAGAAATTGTTGAAGATTAAACAGAATTTGAAGGTTTCCTAAGACAGGAAGAAAATATATTCTGACAAAGGAAGAACCCACAAGGAATTCAAAGTGGGTGATGATGTTTTCTTGAAGGTGAAATCCAACAAAAGTTTCCTAAAGTTGGGTGGGCCATTTGAAATTCTAGAAAGGATTGGACCAATATATTATATGATTTCATTTCCTACATGCTTGATTATTCATAACGTATTTAATGTCTCATTGCTCAAGAAATATATACATGATGCTAATCATGTGAATGATTGGAATGTGATTCAAGTGGAGCAAGAAGGCGCTTTACAGGTGAACCCAATGCCCATAATGGACCAGAAGGACAAGAAACCCCAGACTCAATTCAGAAGGCTTGTAATGGTCCATTAGACCAGGTACGGTCACGAGGATGAAAGATGGGAGCATGAAGATGCTATGCGAGAAGAATACCCACATCCTTTTTAATATTTTGAAAATCTTTTTGATGTTGTGTAAGTAATTTGCACTGAGGATAGTGAAAAATAAGGGGAGGGGATTGTAATGTCCCAAGGTCGATCCCGGTTGTAATTATGAATGTAATTATGTTTATATAATGGTTAGCCAAGTAATTATAAGATGGTAGACTTATGGGTTATTAGGCCAGAGAGCCTAGATGCTAAGGCCAGTGGTCCTAATTTTTGTATATGTAATTTTGAAGATTGTTAATATAAATGCATCGATGTGTGTTGACCAACCATGAAGAAAGAGTTATGGGGGACTAAAATCCACTGGTTTGGGAAAGAGAGCAGGCTAAGAGATCAAGGGAAAATGGATAATATTAAGAGCCTAATATAGTAATATATTACTATTCTAAAAGTTGTAAAGATGATATTAATTTATCCTAAGTTCCTTTAGGAAGAGGAATGAGTTCCAAGTGGGGGAACATACTCCTGGAGGGAGCCAAGTGTCATCCAAAATGCATGCAAATTTAGGGGGGGGCGTTCTTGTTGAGCCCTTCATTTTTGGATAAGTATTTGCACAAGTTTTGACTGAGCACGAGTTGCGCAAGCTTCATCATAGGCCTGGAGAAAGAGAAACACAAAGAAGTTGTGAAAGTCAGCGCAATGCCAGCTAAGCAACACATGGTTGAAGCAGAACAAGAAAGCATGCAAGATGAGAAGGAAGAAACAACCCAACTTATATATAGGGATAAACATAATTGGAAAATGGTTGGCCAGGATAACTGGAAAAGGGTTAGTCGGGTTATGGTTGAGTCGATTGATTTAGTCATTATTTTTGTTGTTAACCAGTCAGATTAGTTGTTGATGATCATTGTAAGTTGAGCAAAGTCAAAGTATTAAGTTTGTAATGAATTGGATCTATCAATTTGAGAATCAGAGCTCTGCGACTTGAGTCTAGAGCCAAGAGTTTGTACAGCCACTGTTGTGTAATTCTGAGTTTGTAATCAGAGAAAGATTCCAAAGATAATATAAACAAGGACCTAAATATTCAAATATTATGTGTCTCTATGTGTTTACTCATGCATTATAGTATCTCCTTATGGATTATCAGTTCTAGTTGATGGTTCTACGTTTAAATTATTGGTAGCGATGTAAGTAGGTTCAATTCTTGTACATGTATGTTTCAGATTTGTTCATGGATCTTGCGCAAGATAGGGAATGAGTCCTAAAGGCTCTATGGATCCTCTCAAGTCTTTTCCCTACCCTTCCCTATCTATCTATCTCAGCTACTCTTCAGGTGAGACTTCTTCTCTTCGGAGGAGATGAAAATTCCAACGCTCTATACTACATGGTACCTTTAGTTGGTAACATGAGAAGGACCCTAGTATGATCAAACTCATGCCAACAAAATGGTTTCATTACTGGGACCTTTGTTAAAAGGGAACCTGTAGAGAGAATGCTTCCGTTGATCCATAGATATGGTATTGATCAATGGTGGGAAATGAATTGTGATGACTTCATATGGAAAGAAGTGGAACTGAGGAGAAAATCAGTGGAAAACACTCATGAAGCAATCTTTTACTCAGAAAGATCGAGTGACCAGTACGAGATTTTCTGGGTTAAATTCCTAGAAGAATTTTTCTACTCGATCAAGAGGCTTCAAGAAGATCCATATTTCCAAGGGAAGGTTAAGAGGATCTGCGGATGGGATACCAAGAATCTAGCAACACTTCAAAGTTTGGATTGTTCAGTTACATGAGCTATGCATTTCTGGGTCAACACCACACTAGAAGGATACATAATTGAATTTTCAGTTGAGAACCACCGATCTTTCTCAAGGGCAGGGGAAATTTTCCAGAAAAATGCAAGAGGAAGGTTGTTGAGAGAAATCCCCCTGTGGATTAAGGTTTTCTTGATGGAGGAAGGGATGTTGGTTATGTCCCCAACTGAGATGGCAATGTAAACACCCTCGCCTAGGGTAGGTCGAGGTGGGGTGAGAGTCATGGAATGAGAGAGGGAAAGGGTTCTTTGACAAATGGGGGGGAAACAAAAAGAAATGGACTCAAGAGATGAGTGAGCCTTGAAGAGATCCTTCATAGTAGAGAAGTGGTGGCATGACAAGATCAAGAAAGAAACAATATAGTCTGAGAAGTTGAGGAAAGAAGGAGGATCGAGAGAAGTAGAAGAAAGATATATGGAAGAATTGCAGAAGATGAGAAGATAGGAACGATTGTCCAGTCAAAGGTTGAACGAGAGAGAGACATGGAGACAAAGAAGTCCCCAAAAGGTGGAACAAGAAGGAGAAGGTACATATGTGAGAGAGGTAGATGTCGACCTGAATCTTGGAGAAGGAAGAGAAGATTCAGCCTCGATAATTGGAGAGATCAGGAATCCGGTCAAAGAGATTTTCCTAGTGGAAGCAAATGAGACCCCCCAGATCAAAGAAAACCACCCCAAATCCAGTGGATCTAGCCCCAAATCACCCATACCCCAAGAATCTTCTATACAATAAGTAAGTCAGATACTACCTTCTCATGCTAATTCTTCTCCAGTATAATTAATTAGTCAGTCACAACCAGGAAGTACGAATACAGGGAGGATATTGGGATCCCCTGGTAGATCACAAGAAAGACTGTTAGGATTCATATTGATAGGAACAACAAGATCAATAATGGCCAGCCCTGCGTGAGGTTCAATTGCTCGATACCCAGAATTTTGGGGTAAGGGAGATGAAGACGTTGAGCAGCACTGGTTCCTTTGTGAAGAAATCTTGACATCTAGAGGGACTCTGGATGTGAATAAGTTAGTTGAGTTCCATACTACCCTGAGAGGTCGCTCCCTCAAATGGTACATGAAGATCATTGAGCCGAGAGTTCCAGGGACACAAGGTCAAGCATTCACACTCAGCCAGATATATACAAGGTTCATAGAAGAGTTCAAACTGCCCAGTCAGAACAACAAGCTCTATCGGAGTTACGCGAGATCTAGCAGCGGGAAGGTGAATCCACTTGGGAATACAACCAGAATTTCATAGATTCCATAGGGAGGTTGGAAAGTCCAATCCATGAATAAAATCAAAGGGAGTGGTACATTCAGGGGTTACTTCCTCTGACTCATATTCTGCTAACGCAATAGTGGATAGCCACATTAACAGATGCCTTGGAACAATCGATGAAGATTGAATCCATGGTGGGATACCTTGGGAACCTGAGAGTGACCAGACCCCCAGTAGATGCAAATCTAGCACAACTACAAGGGAATATATCAACACTCACAGAAAATATTCAGTAGCTGACAATACCCAGACCAGGACGACCACAAGTTTGGTGCACTGAATGTTATATGGAAGTTCATATGGAGAATGAATGTTCGTGAATGAGGGGAATGGGACCTCCTCGGAATCTGATGGTAGCGCCACTAGAACCCATGAGAGGAGTTGTGCAAGTGTTGATGAATTTACCATTCCATAACCCCACCCCATATCATGCTTTTCTAGGAGGTCAAGTAACACCAACAACCAAGTATTGTGAAATATGTCGAACCCATGGGCATGGGCCAAGACAGTGCCCCATCATGCATAAATATTTGACAGTACCAAACATAATACACAGCGAGTTCTGCGCGTCTACCACACATACTACCAATCAATGTAGAGAGTTGGATGCACTTGCAGACAGGTTAGACCGAACAACACTCAAGGTGAATGAAAACCCTTAGGGACTAGGAAGACATCGAGGAGGTGGAGCCGAAGGAGACTTCAGAGGAGGAATAACTAGGGGAAGAGGACCAATCATATGTTATAACTATGATGAGAAAGGTCACTTGGGTACAGATTGTCCCCATCCAAGGCGGCCATGGTGTTCTCACTTCAGAACCAACAGACATGCAACAAAAGACTTCCCAGAGTTAATAGCAAAGTGGGAAGACAGAGTGAGACAAAGAATAACTAACCTTATAGACTTAGAAATCAAGAGGAATTCTAAGGAACAATTGCCCAACCTAAATATTGTTACTCGAGGAGGAGTGAAGACAGGAGTTGATGCTGATACTATACCTCAAATCTAGAAAGAAGCACCCAAGGGAGACAGGTATGAACGTCTAAAACAAAAGATGTTATTTAAAAATGCCATAGAATTATTTCAGAATATTCCTAATCCTGAAATGCGAAAGAACCCCCCCAGCCGAGCGTTTATCCTAAGATCGCACAAGTCCTTGCTTCACCCCCTACACCCAGAATCCCTGTAGTCACACCAAGACAACCTAAGCAAACTCAAAATGTAGTTGGCCTTTGGTTTCAATTATTCTCTAACGTTCTAGGGAATGATCAACTAATAGAAAAGTTGTGCAATGCGCTATACCTAGTTTTAGGAAACGAAGAACCCCTAGAAGCAAGGATAAGGGCCAATATTCTTGAGAAAATTACTTAGATATTGCAACGAATAAAAGTAAGAATCGACAAGAAATTCATATTAATAGCCCAGTTAGATGAATTTGAAATTAAGGACATCATGTTGGACCTAGGTCGAATGTAAACATTCTGCCTAAGAAGACCTGGGAAGCCTTAGGAAAATTGAGGCTAACATATTCCCTAATTCAATTAAGAATGGAAAACCAATATTGTATCTTCCCCACAGGAAGGCTGGAGAATGTGGAAATAGATGTAGCAAGAGTAAAAAAAGTGGATGAATTTGAAGTCATTGAGATCATGGGAGATAAGGACCCCTACTCTGCACTACTTGGTATTGATTGGGCCTATGATAATTATGCAATAATCGACTTAACGAAAGACACCATGACCTTTGAGGCAAAGGGAATCAAGGTAGTTTAACCTTGTTGGGTATGTGTTATATTCTTTGCACGAGTAGTAGTGTCTCAGGAAAAACAATTTATTCCTTGGGAAACGTGACACCTACCTTAGGAAACGTGTCATGTATTTAGGTGGTTTTTCAGCACATGGTTTTTGACGATGGTTTTCTATTTATGGTTAAGGAATTAGGGTTTTGGACTAATCTAGGTCATTGGGTTAGGGTTTTGGATGTAGTTGGCTCCTATGTGTATATTGTATTGTAAACAATGTATCACAATGAATGAATATAGAATATGCTGGTTTTCCTGGTTTGGGTTTCCAGGGGAAAAATATCAGTGTAATGTTTGTATTTTCCATTGTATCTTTTCTGTTCTTTTTTTAATATCTGTTTGTAGTAGTTATTGTACAAGGTTAGAATTTACAAACCCTTGGATCCATATGTAGGACCCATGTATACAAAACCAACAGAAAATAATATGGAGGGAGAAGACTTGGACCAGTTATACACTGTAACAGTTGGGACAAGAAACTATTATATAAACCCCATCGCCGATGGGTCAGTAAGTTGGAGAAGTATACAGTCAGCAGATGAAGATTCAGAATTGGCTTTTGATAGTTGGCAACAAGGGTCACACAAAATATTCTCAAGAATATGCGCAACTGTCAGAGTGACCAGATGAGTTGGGACCGAAGTTAGAGAACACCCAGTATACGATGGCACCTCAGATCTCGACATTTGTTTACACAAAATGGAAGAAGATGTAAGAGAATATCAAATAATATCGGTACTATATGTATCCTTCTAGAAAAACCCCACCAGATGGTGGGCTAATCATAAAGTCATACTCAGAACTTGGGATGAGGTGAAGCAAGCTATCAAGTACAGGTTCCAGAATAAGAAGCAACTGGAATCAAAGAGGCAGATGGATCTCCAAGTTGCACAACCATTCAACGAAGAATTGGATCCTAGAATACACATTGAACAATGTGCAAATTCGTGGAAAGTTGCGGGGATACCCTCTCACTTCTAGATTCAGGTATTTCCCCACTCTCTAAGTCCAATCCAAAAAGCTTGGTTTATACATGAGGAAACCATAAGACAAACCAATGACTAGAAAACAATGGCAGCTCATTTCTGTAAGGAATTTTTATTCAAAAGTAAGTACCCCGAGCTTGAAGTAGACTTGCAAAAGATTAAAGAATTTTTTTTTACACATAATGGTAGTCAGAAATCAAACTTAGTGGTATGTGCCAAGCATAGCCAAGAACTTCAGACAAATATCCACTTTCACTCAACTGAGACACCTATAGAATGCTATCATATTAGAAAAGATTCATAAATCATAGATGACTTAGAAGAACTGAGAAACCTAGCCATCAAAGAGACAGAGGGGAGAAGTGAAATCCAAAAAACCATACCCAACCAA
Organism: Picea engelmannii; assembly: GCA_009831015.1. Classification (NCBI taxonomy): domain Eukaryota; kingdom Viridiplantae; phylum Streptophyta; class Pinopsida; order Pinales; family Pinaceae; genus Picea; species Picea engelmannii. The sequence continues at coordinate 99,965 of ML808048.1, forward strand.
ACCAATAGTTCCTACAATCACCCATTAAAATTGCACAAAATCAACATAGGGATCGTAGAGCAACCCAATATAGCTATGGTGGGAGATTACTAGGATAACCAAACCAGTTGGGAAATATAGAGTTTACTGCAATAATATGAGGATTTATTCCCCAAGACTTTTTCAGAGTTAAAGGGAATCAAAGGAGTCATGGGAGAAATGAAGATTGAGTTAAATCTAGGATCCAAGCCTGTCAAACATAGACCATATTGTCTTAATCCAAGAGTAAAAGAGAAAGTTAAGAAGGAGATAAATAAGATGTTATAAGAAGGTCTCATTTTTGCAGTAGAAGAAACATAGTGGGTCAGCTCGATAGTCATTGAAAGCAAGAAATACATAGAGGATATTAGAGTCTGTGTAGACTACAAAAGTCTCAACTATGCCTATGTACATGACCCCTTCCCAACACCCTTTACATATGAGGTGCTAGAACAAGTTGCGGGAAAGGAAGCATACACATTCACAGATGGATTTTCAGGATACCATCAAGTCAGGATCGTTGACGAGGAAAAAAGAAAGACCACTTTCAAAACATAATGGGGATATTTTGCATACAATGTGATGCCATTTGATTTAAAGAACACCCCTTCATTTTTATCCAGGATTGTAATAGAAAATTTTACAGAGTTCATTCATAAATTTATAGAAGTCTATATGGATGATTGTACAATATATAGCCTGCTCAAGGAACATGTAGCACTGCTAAGGTTAATGTTTGACAGATGCAGAGAGTTGTAGATCTCATTGAATCTTAGAAAGTGTATATTTTTTGTACCACATGGGAATTTGTTGGGCCATATATTCTTTCGAGAAGGAGTATTGCTAGACCCAACCAAAGTTGTGGCTATTGTGAATATGCCACCACCCATGAGTACTAAGTAGTGGCGCTCCACACTGGGACACACACGTTACTATCGTAATTTCATCTGAAGATATGCCAACATTACTGCACCTCTGGAAAACCTACTGAAAAAGGCTGAAATGTTCCAATGGACTCCAGAATGTGATAAATAATTTGAGACACTTAAGGAGAAAATCATCACAACACTGATTCTGATATTCCCAAACTCGGAGAATGAATTTCACATCCATGTATATGCTTCAGGAATTTCCTCGGGGGCAATTTTAACGCAACCTAGAGATGGATCTATGGATCACCCTACCTATTTTGCGAGTCGGATGTTGTCACCAGTAGAACGCAACCACACAACGACGGAAAAGGAGGGTTTGACTATGATTTATGCTTTGTAGAAATTTAGACATTATTTCTTAGGGTCTTATTTCAAATTCTTCATTGATCGTTCTGCATTGAAATATTTAGTTAACAAACTTGTGTTGGAAGGGATAATTTGTAGATGGTTTTTGTTATTTCAGGAATTTTCCTTTGAAGTTATCATCAAGACGGGAAGACACAATGTAGGACCTGATCACCTGTCTAGGTTAGAGTCGGGGGAAAGTGGTGGAGTGGTAGATGACCAGCTCCCAGATGCAGATTTGTTCAGGATTGAGGCCATACTAGAATACCTGTAGGACATATAAATATTTCTTAGTATAGGGACCTATCCTGAAACCTATCACGCAAACCAGAAATGCCATTTGGTTGTTAGAGAAGCAGATTACCAGTTGATTGTCGGATAGTTGTATAAACTAGGACTAGACAACATTATCAGACGGTGTTTCCTGGATCATGAAAGGCGTGATATACTCTGGGAATGCCATAGTGGAGTTGCAAGAGGCCACGTAGGAGGAAAGCCCACTGCATAGAAAGTTCTACAGGTAGGAATTTGGTGGGAAACACTCTTCAAGGATGAAAAACTATATTCTAGATCGTGTCATGTTTGTCAACGCATGGGCAAGCTGTCACACCGAGACAAACTACCACTACAACCAGTTAGACTCTACACACATTTGAGAAATGGGTAGTTGACTTCATTGGACCAATTAACCCCACAACCAAACATTCAAAGGCGAGGTACATCATTACCGCAACTAACTACCTTACCCATTAGGAAGAAGCAGAAGTTGTGCAGGATTGTTTGATAGATACCGCTTCCAAGTTCATTTTCAAGAATATCATTACTCGATTCGGATGTCCCAGGAGCCTAACCAGTGATCAGGGAGCTCATTTTATTAGCAGTACTATAGCAACACTTACAACATAATTTATGATTCATCATCACAAGAGTAGTCCATACCACCCACAGGACAACAAAATAGTTGAAGCCTTCAAAAAGATCTTGGAAAGGGGACTAACAAAGGTCTGTTGCGGAAACTGAGAGGACTTGGATGACTGAGTTCCAACTGTACTATGGGATTATAAGATAGCCACAAAGAAACTCCATAGCCACACACCGTTCTAGTTGGTTTATGGGAGAGAGGCAGTGGTGCCTGCAGAGTTCATCACTCCAAGTTTGTATATTTCACAAGTCACACACATGACAAAAGAGGAATCCATTGTGCAGAGACTTACAAAACTACAAGAACTCGAGGAGACTAGATTTCTAGTAGGATATCATCAGTCAGTTGAAAAAGTAAGACAAAAATCTTTCCATGACAGGCACATTAAGAACAAGGTATTCATGCAAGGAGACAAGGTGCTACTCTATGATAGACGGTACCAAAAGCATCCTAGAAATTTGCATATGCATTGGTTGAGACCATTCATGAATGCGAAGATCTGACCATTAGGAGTAGTCTGACTCATGCAACTGGATGGTCTGTTGTGACCAGGATGGGTGAATGGTACTCTCCTGAAGCCCTACCTATCTCAATACTAAGAAAGAAGGACTATCTCTCTAGTCCAAAAGATCTTGTACAATAGTTAGATTTGAGTTTTCTAAAAATTTTGTAAGTTTAGTAATAAAGTCAATATGCGCAGTGTTGCGCCATTACACAGTTCATTTTCTGATTAAGTGTTGTTTGATACAGAAATAATGACTCGGCAGTGCAGGATCCAAAGATTAAGAGAATCCATTAATGACAGTCATTAAGATGACATGGAAAATGTATGTGGTCAGAGAAAGGATGAATCTGAATATGATCTAAATCCATATGCCATAGGAACCTAGTCTAGTTAGAGCCTTTATTGACATTTTAGTACCACGTCTGAAGTTCGTTAAGCCATAAAGTTGCGTTATGAAAATATTCCATCGAAGTTCATGCTTGGATACCTAACCGCCAAATGGAAAGGTTTGAAATCAGCCACGTCCCTATTACACTCACGAAAAATAATTAAATGCTAGAATCGCCCAATAGGATTTAACCTATTAAACTATCCCTTCAGACAAATCAGATCTTGTTGCCTCCATACAGTCATGATGAACAACAGTTATTTCTAAACTTACCCATCAATCCAAGTATAATTCCTTGAGAACTCACTCGAAAATGCATCATTTCCAAAAGAAGCATAGCCGTTTCGAATTCAGTAAAGCGAACCAGTCAGTACCATTGTGAAATCTATCATCCTTAGCTAGCTGTAGAAGCCTGAATCCTGAGAGATACAACTAGCTGAAGTGCCATGGCGAAAGAAGCGATACCATAAAAACCCTATGACCCCCGGGTCGAGGTCACGAGTGATCTAAAGGGGAAAGTGGAGCATGTTAAGATCCTCGAACTTAACCTCATGGATTCAGTCTTATTCCCACAGATGCAAACAAATGTCTTTTGGGAGATGGCCCCAGATGGAATCGGAGGTATGCAATTTGTGCCAAAATAAGACTTCATCAACTTATTCAATTCGACCATCATGAACCTGAGAGACCTACCAGTCTTTGGTACAATGGGTGAGATTGCACAGTGCACAAATTTTTTGATAAGAAGGGTGCATGACATAAGTCTACGGTTGGACAAGTGGTATCCAATCCATGCAGAAGACATCCAACAACTTACTAGACTATCCTCCCAAGGAGAGGATGTGTCGAAAGGATTCAAGGGTCCTAGTAAGCACGGGAAAAAGAAAGGAGAGATCAACCTATATGAGAAATTTAGCAAGGTTATGAGATCATACTACAAGGGAGAATGCACTCTAGATGCATTATTAGTTGTTGACTTTTGCGCCAATGGAGCAATGCTCAATTGGTGTAGTTACCTACTAGAGGAACTACTAGTGGCATGCGAGGAGGCACAAGAGAAGAGAGGGACCTTCACCTATGGATACCTACTTGTGGCATTCACAATGTTCAAATGGAAGCCACCTATGGGAAGACAGTTGGTAATACCAGATAAGGGCCGCATGGTGAATATGTTCAAGCCATGGCAATCCAGACCAGAGTCGGAGAATACAACCTTCAATGCCACAACATTTGGTAAGTGGTACAACATCTTTATATATGCAACACAAAAGTTTCACTTCCCACATGAGCTTCTCAACTGCAATATGAGAAATATTTCCTTTAGCATGAACCGACACCATACATTTTTCTGGACGAGACATGTCAATAGGGAACATTTCCACACAAGAACGCTATCGTTCTATCTAGATGAGGAGGCTTTTGACAGGGAAGTCATGTCATGGCTAGGAGTCAAACACAATCCACACGAGTCAGGGATGCATTACACTTTTTTTGTGGAGCTGCTGAAGAAAAAATACAAGGAAGGAGGAGAAGGACTAAGCTTAGGCCCAGAGCCAAAGAAGTTATATGCTCCAATACACTCAGACTTTGAGGAGGAAGAAGAGATACAGTAGTTAGAGCGGAGGAAAATATCATCCCTCTGTCAGCTTCTTGACAATGTTGTGTTGTCAGGTGTGGATTTTAACCATATCTTGGTTGTTGTGTTTAGTACCGAACCATTGGTGAAGAGGCCCAGAACCAGGGTCTCAATGAATAAACCTCTGAACCCCCAACCCCTTGCATCAGTCGCCCCCCGCACCCATCAAATCCACCACTACCATTGATATTCAGAATGAACCGGAGCCTGAAACACTTTGACCACATTTTTCACTAAGCAACCCCCATCACCTCAATGACCCCAATCACCAAACCCCGCCACCACCAATCCACCCCAGACCACAACCCTAGAAATGATGTAGCTTGATCAACCATAAATAATGGAGTGAAGACTCCCAAAAATAACCCAAGAGTCACCCAAACCAACATCAAAAGTTTTTGGTCCAGAACCCAAAGAATCATAGTCGAGCATGATGCTAAATGATCCAAATCCAGACACCCAGGAACAACAGACTAAGTGTTCAGTGTAAGAAAAAGACACCCTAAATAGAGAGGAGCCAGAAGTTGAAAGAAACCAACAAATCAACTCACCATCCAAGGGTGAGGGTGCCCAAGAAATCAAGGCAGGTGAAGCAGAATCACCGGAAGAGACGAAGATACCAGATGCTCAAAACGAACCAGAATCAACAACCAGAACCCTTAGCAATGCGCCAAATTGATGCAACTCTGCATAGCCAGAACAAAGGTTTTGACTCTTTTGCCCTCAATTCTAAGGTTGAGGATAACACCAGTGCCACCAATGGGGGAAAAGGTAGAAACCCACTCGGACCATTCCATAGCCAGTGGAATCCCACTATAGGCATGAGCACCTAGCAACGTAACTCCTTCATCCACCGACCTGGTACAGTGGCTAGTGACGCAATTATTTGAACTAATCCAAGCATCAATGGACTAGTTAGAGAAAAGGGTCCAGGAGGTCGAGAGATCCGGTGAGGTTGCAAGGAAGGAAGATTTCATCGCGTAAACATGCAGGATACAACAAGAGAATGAAAAAATCCAAGTTCAATGCAAACTAGAAAAAGTGCAGGAACGACTTGCCGAAGCTGGCTAGATATTCAGAAGTTTGTGCCTGAATTACTTGAGGTCAGTGATGTAGGCAAGCTAGAACAACAGATCGAGTTGCTACAAGAAGCATGGACACAACTCACTACTCGCGCTGGGCAGCTGGAAGCAAGGTTACAACAAACCCAACAAGATGCAGAGCAACATCCCCGGAAGCTGCAGGAGTAGATGTAGAAGATAATATTGCAAGGTAACAATGTCCGAGTAGTACTACACAAGCACCCAACGGAATGCACCAAAATCTTTAGGGAAGTCAGTGACTAGATGGGCATCATCGTTCTACGAAACCAAGTCTTTGAGGAGGTGCGCTCAAATATCCAGGTGTTAAACAAAGAAGTTGCGGCCACAATGGACCCCATAGAGCAACAACCAAAGTTTGACCAAATCCAACAGACCGACAATGAACTGAATACACTCTTTGAGGCACAGTCCATAGTTAAGAAGGAGATGCATGAATTTCGACCTGTAATTTAGACAACCTACATGAAAATGCATTAAGTTGATGCAATAGCATATTCTGAGTGGAACTTGTTGGTCGAGTCCAAGACAAAGAAATATAGCAAAGAGATGACCCAACAGTTTCTTGCAGAGGCATCACTCCTTTCCTGGAAATGGCAGGACAAAGTTGGAATCTTTCAAGGAGTGAAACAACGAGCCTTAGAGTTAGTACCAGAGTTGGTCCCTTCATTTGAAGAGGTAAAAGAAGAGAAAGCACTGACAAAAGATCCCAAGGAAGAATAAAATATGGACGAGGGAAAATAGAAGATGCTCCTAGAGGATGTGAAAGAACCAAACACTTAACCCGAGGGTGAGTCAAGGATTGTGGTTGGAGCCTGTTGGGCCCTTCATTTTTTGATAAGGAATTGCACAAGTTTTGACTGAGCACAAGTTGTACAAGCTTCATCAAAGGCCTGGAGAAACAGAAACATAAATTAGTTGTGAAATTCAACGCAACGCCAACTAAACAACAAATAGTTGAAACAAAACAAGAAAGTGTGCAAGTCGAGAAGGAAGACACAACCTAACTTATATATAGGGATAAACATAATTGTAAAAGGGTTGGCCAAGATAATTGGAAAAGGGTTGGTTAGGTTGTGGTTGAGTCGATTGATTTAGTCATTCTTGTTTTTTTTAACCAGTCGGATTAGTTGTTGATGATCATTGTAATTTGAGCGAATTCAAGTCTTAAGTCTTTAATGAATTGGATTTATCAATTTGAGAATTGGAGCTCTATGACTTGAGTCCAGAGCCAAGAGTCTATACAATACACTATTGTGTAATTCTGAGTCTGTAATCAGAGAAAGATTCCAAAGATAATATGAAGAAGGACCTAAATATTCAAATATGATGTGTCTCTGTGTGTTTAGTCATGCATTAAAATATCTCCTTATGGCTTATGAGTTCTAGTTGATGGTTCTACATTTAAATTCTTGATAATGACATAAGTACGTTCAATTCTTGCACATGTATGTTACAGATCTATTCATGGCTCTTATGAAAGATTAGGAATGAGTCCTAAAGGATCTATGGATCCTCTCAAGTCTTTTCCCTACCCTTCCCCATCTATCTGTCTCAGCAGCTCTTCGAGTGAAACTTCTTCTCTTCGGAGGAGATGAAAATTCCAATGCTCTATACTACATGGTACCTTTTGTTTGTAACCTGAGAAGGACCCTGGTGTTATCAAACTCACACCAACATTTATCACCAAGATAACTATTCTCACAATTTGGACATTCTCACCAGGCAGACCATTCTCATGATTCTCAACATTCTCTCAGGACCTCACCATTTGAACCAAGATGGCCATTTGTTAGCTTGATTGAGCAGTGCACCTAGCAAGCATGCATTAACCCTAGAACGACATTGTGGAATTCATGAAACACCCTGAACCTTTGTAACAAGCCAAATTGTTAACCTCGTTGCACCTGTAGCCTAGTGGTTTCCTTCATTTTTCCTTTCAGTACCGTTCCCCATGCCCAGTTTTTTTTGTTTCCACCACCATGCCCATGTGCTGAGGAGAGGGAGTGAAGAAGCGGGTTGTCAGTCCTGTTGATAGAAGAATCAGGATGTTAGTCTTGTGAGAAACTCTCTCTAGGTGAGAGAGTGTGTTGAGGAAGTGATTTCTCTTCGAGGGAGTCTAGTAGTAGCTAAAGAGCTATGAGAATTCTTGATCCGATTTGTTATTGAAGCCCCGTAAAGGGAGGTGAAATAGTCAATGGACTGTGTGACAGGGAAGGTGTACACTCCTGGGGTGGGATAGGCATGTGGAGAATGAGATTCTGTGATTTGTGGGCATAAATGGCTCCTTGGAGGAAATCCTTCCTGTTGTACCATGCAACTTCTTGTTGTCCCTGCCTAGGCTAGGAATCCCTTACCGGATGGAGCTTAGTCCCAGCTCGGGGATGAACCACTACTAAGAGTGATGAGAAACGTGGTCTAAGGCTGGGAGGTTTTTGGAATGTTTGCACGTAGTTGGTTTACTTTAATTAAAATATAAGTACCAAACTTCTGATCATTTACATGTTGTGTATTTGTACATGCTATAATCATGAGTATTGCCTGTATATGTTGTTATATTTATGGGTTTTCCTATGAATACTGTATGTATGTTTTTATTGTTATTTATGCATTGTGCTTTGTGATATAAGAATGTAAATCATTTGTAAATTTGTATGTGTTATTTCCACTTCCACATTAATATATGTATGAACAAAATTTTTATGTCTGGTTAAAATTGCATTAGATATATATTTATGTATGTTTGAGCATGATATTTATCTAGAGTAGCATGGCCCAGCTTGGGTGGTCAGGGATGTTACAGATTGACATCAGAGCAGAAATATGTTTACTCTATTGCGTAGCCCGACCTATTGGGTGGTTGGGGACGTTACAGTTTATTATCTTTTAATTAAATGTCACTTTAGAAACATAACATCACTTAGCTAGGTGACATAAAATAAACCTCTTGACTCCCTTTTTTCTTCACTGACAAGCTTCATAAGTCATATCCAAATGCATAAAAGGGGAACCCAAAAATGGGGACATGAAATAGAAGTTGTTAGAGTTGATGTTGGAGATTTCTTCTCTGGACTATAAACTTGAATTCAATAGAAACATGCCAGTGTTTCTTTGACGACTTGTGTACTTGAAACTTCTTATCTATTTCCTACTTAAATGTTGAAGGACAACCTAAATGAGAGTATTATATGTAGAAATAAATTGATTCTTTGTCGAAGAATCATACTTGGGACTTAGTTCCCTAATCATAAGGAAGGAACATTGTGAGGTGTTGATGGGACTACAAGACCAAATTTACCTTCGAAGGTTTTGTTGAGTGACATAAATCATGCCTATTTGCGAAGGGATTTTCTCAACAAGAATAAATCAACTACAATGAAACCTTTTTCACTGTCACAAAGATGAACTATGTTTGAATAATTCATTCCCTTGCTTATAATTTTGGATGGAAAATCCATCAGATGGATGTGAAGATTGATTTTATTTGTGGATACCTATCTGAATAAAATGTCATGGAACAACCACTTTGTTTTTTGATAGATTCAAATTTTGTTTGTCGACTCAAGAAGTCTCTTTGCGGTTTGAAGCAGGCTCCCCAATCTTTGTATGCTAAGATCGATAGTTTATTTCTTTGAATTATTTTCAAACAATGTGAATTTTATGACAGATTGTATGTATTCCATACCAATGGATACACCTTGCTTTTTTTTGTATATGTATACAATTGTCTTATTATAGATTGTTAACTCCTTTGATATGATAGATCTTGGTACTCTACATTATGTTTTGGCTCTTCAAGTATTACCACTATGTGATGGATTTTTCATTTCTCAATATAAATATGTGATGGATCCATTGACATGTTTTAATATGGTTGATTGCAATCCTTGTGCTACTCATTTTCAGTCTGGATTAAAGCTTACCAAAAAATATCAAACACCCTAAGTCGATTGTAGCATCCTCATCCCCAAGTTGGGAAATTCCACACAAAATTTTTGAACTCTGATACCATAAATTTAAATAAAATTGTTATGAATATGCACAAAATTATATAGACTACAAAAAATATATGCATGCATAATAGTACAAGAAAAACCCATAACATAAACACTCAACTTTACACACAGTAATTAAATAAAATGCACAGAAGAGACTTATTTTTTTTAAAGGTCACAAACTTATTGATTACCTCAGAATTTCCTCATATCCATAGAATATGTTTCTCATAAACTCTCAGAAGTATGTCACCCTCAAGATGGGGATAAAAATCCACCAGGGAAAAGGAATCATAAGCCAGGCTAAGGTCCATTAATAGTTGTATATCTCAGACTATAGTGCCAACACTAGTAGACATCATATATCCTATGATTCCAAACATGCATGTCCCACCCCACAAAGTATTCTCCTCTCTTCTCCACAATCATTCAGTTTCCCCACTTCCCTTATGGGGTTTCAACAATAGGTTGAATAGGAAGTCTCAAAGCCTTGTAGCTACAACCTGAAACCTTGGGAAAACAATTAACACCGGCCCTCTCACCTAGAGAGAATGCACATGGGCCTGAAAAAACACTTCTTCAATAGCACATGGGCCTAAAAATTCATATCTTTAGCTTAATTTCCCCACGTTTACTGGTTACAGCATCTCTTGAAATATTCCCAAGTGCATTTATGGCTGATGGTTGTAGGAAGGTATGGATTGAAAGAGTAGGAGATAGAATAATTAGTGAATGATGAAAATACACTAAGTCCCAACAATATATTTTCATGATAATAACTTGACACTTGTCATCTTATGAACTAACTTGAATCCACTTGGTGACTCATTCTCGTCCTTTAGGAACATAGGATAAATATATATCCCATAAATTAGACTTTAGGAAATATCATCATAATATTTTCTTGGCTTAAGCCCCCTTGGCTTAGCCCCTCTTCCTAGAATCTTAGACCCCTTTACCTTTTAGTGTGGAGTTCTATCTCCCCTTACTCTTTCATTTGATTTGGTCTGCAAGAAAAAATTATTTTTATTAATAATACAAGTATAATTACATATTAGAATGTTAGGAACGTTGGCCTTTTAGCATCTAGGCTCTCCAAACTAATAATCACACAAGCACTCTGACCTCAAAACATATATACAAAGGAACTTTGTCCCAAGCATCCTGGATCAGCATCTTATATGTACATTACAATTGGAGTTCATCCTAGGGGTATTACATTCCCCTCCCTCTTATTTATTCATTTTCCTCAATGCATTATATACACATGTACAAGAAAAATGGTTCAAAAATATTCAAAAATATGTGGGTACTCTTCTTGCATGGAATTCACATGCTCCCAAGTTGCATCTTCAGGACCATAACAGGTCCACTGGTCCTTTACTAGTTTTCTTTCTCAATTCTATAGTATCTTGAATTTCAATCCAATATGCACACCATCTGAACTCGAAAGTCTCCTTCTTGCTCCACCTGAATTACATTCCAATAAATTACATAATTAACATCAAGAACACAATTTTTAAGAAAAGACACATGGAATACATTATAAATTTTCATGGATGTAGGTAGTGAAATCATGTATGCAATAGGACCAATCCTCTCTAGGATTTCAAAGGGTCCACAATATCTTGTTGCTAGCTTCGAAAAGTTCTTGAACTTCAAGGAACCTCTCTTGGCTTTCACTTTAAACAACACATGGTCACCCACTTTAAAATCTCTATGATTTCTACTCTTATCTACATATGTTTTCTTCCTATATTGGTAAGCCTTTAATTTTTGCCTAATTTTCACTATTTGTTCTTCCATTTCCCTGAGAAACTCTAGCCCAACCACTGCTCTGTCTACTATGTTGTCCCAACTCACTGGTGTATTGCATTATATGCTATACAATGATTCAAATGGGATCATCTTCAAATATGGTTTATCCATCACATACATCCTTAGCATATCTTAAATTGTCATATCGGCCTTCTTTGTTTTCCCTTCATACTCTAGATGATATGTTGTGCTAAAGATCATATTTGTCCCAAATCCTTTGAATACTCCCTTCCAAAAGTTTGATGTGAACTTGGGATCTTTGTTAGAGACAATTGTCTTAAGCACACCATGGAGCCTTGAAATTTCCCTCATATAGATATTTGTAATTTTGGCTTTCTTATGACTTAGCTTCACTAGAATAAAATGATTATCTTTCATAAGCTTATCCACCACCACCATGATGGAATCATGCTAGTTTGTTGTTCTGGGTAGCTTGGTGATAAAGTCAATTGTCACCACTTCCCATTTCCACTCAAGAATGGGAAATGGTTGTAGAAAACCATCTAGATGTCTATGCTTAGCCATGAATGTTTTACACTCCAAAAATATGGCAATATAATTAGCCACCTCTTTCTTCACACCTGGCCAAAAATATTGGATCTTGATAGTTACAAATTTTTTTTGGTATCATGGGTGCCCAACATAAGGTACAATATGCATTTCTCTTAACATCATATTTTTCAACTCCTTATAATTAGTCACAAAAATTATGTCCTTGAATAAGAGAATTACATCCTCCCTTAACTCATAATTCTCAATTTTCTACTGAGAATTACCTTGTTGTAATTTCCCTTTTATTTCCAAATTATGTTGATCTGATTGTGTGGTTTCCAAAAATATGTATTTTAAATCAAATTTATACATGCTAATTGGTGTAGCATGCATCTCATGCACCCTCCTACCAAGTGCATCAACCACTTTGTTCTCCTTACCTTTTATATGCTTTACATTAAAGTCACACTCATTGAGAAATTCCAACCATATGATTTTACTAGCTTCCAATTTGGTTGTGCAAACAAATATTTGAGACCACTATGGTTTGTCCTCAACTCAAATATGTTTCCCACGAGATAAAACATCAACATATTCAAGGAATGCACTATGGTTTCCAATTCTAAATCATGAGTGTCATAGTGTCTCTCATGTTATTTTAAATTTCTTGACTCCTAGCATATCACATTCCCATTTTGATTAAGGAATATACTGAGCCCTTCTTTGCATGAATCAGTACACAAAAAAAAATATTCATGTGGATTGATAATTCTCAAAATTGGTGCAGTTGTCAATAAATATTTTGAGTGCTGAAAACTTCTTTCATAGTCAGATGTCCACTCAAATCTCACACCTTTATTTTTTAAATATGTGATTGGGTGTGAAATATTTGAAAAGTCCTCAATGAATCTTCTATAATACCCTACAAGCCCCATGAAATATCTCACCTATGAGACATGCCATGGTACTGGCCATTCTTCAATGGATTTTATATTTTCCAAATCCACTGCTATCCCTTCTTATGAAATGATATGGTCCAGATAATTTATCTTCCTTTGATAAAATGATCACATGCTCAAATTTTCATACAATTCATGCTCCCTCAATACGTGTAGTACCATGTTCAAGTGTTTCTAATGCTCTTCTTAAGACTTAGAGTAAATAAGTATGTCATCCAAAAATACAATGAAAAACTTATCTAAGTAATCTCTGAAAATACCATTCATTAAACACATAAAGACGATTGGTGCATTTGACAACCCAAATGTCACCACTGTAAAATTGTAATAGACATACCTTGTTCTAAATGTTGTCTAGTTGATATCTTCTTCTTTAATTCTCACCTAATGATAGCTTCGCCTGAGGCCAATTTTGGAAAATATCTTTGCATCCTTCAACGGATCAAAGACATTATATATCCTTGGAAAAGGATACTTGTTCTTCACAATCACCTTAGTTAGTTGCCTAAATTCAATGCAAAGCCTCAAGATACAATCCTTATTTTTCACAAATAACATTGGGGCACCCTAAGGTGACACACTTGGTAGTATATACCCATTTTTCAGATTCTCTTCAAGTCGCATTTGCAATTCCCTTAGTTCTAGTGCACTCATCCTATAAGCAGTCTTGGATACTGGGGATGCTCCAGGAGTCACATTAATACATAAATGAATATATCATTTAGATTGAAATCCAAGTATTTTTTCTAAATACATATCTAAACTCTTTTAAGACAACATAGTCTTCAATATTTTTCACTTTATCCTTAGTTGTCTCTTCCATATCAACAACAAATATTTGGCATCCTCTTGTGAAGTTCCTCTTCAGTTGCAAGGATTAAAGTTCCCTTATAGTGACTACCCTTGGAATAACTTGAATTTTTCTCAAGTTCCCTTCCTCATCTAAGCAAGTAAAATCCTTTCTATAACATTCTAGGACAACATGATGATTTTCCAACCAATCCATACCAATTAGGAAATCGTATGAGCCAAAAGGTATGATATTCAAATATTCCCTTGTACTCATTCCATTCATGTCCATTGGTAATTCTTTAATGATCTCATTAATTCTTATTTTAGCTCATGTATCTTGTTGAACCAACCAAGATTTTCCACCATCTTAGGATTTAGATAACTATGACTAGCTTCTTAATCAATTTAAATAGAAACGGGTTGGCCATTGATCTTACCTTTGATTTCAATCATGTGGGATAGAAACTCAACTTGCATGTTTTTCAGTGATACATAGATCCTTGGCATGCTTATGCCCATGTTCTCAAATTTATCATCCTACTATACATTGTGAACAATCCTCACCTTTTCAACTCTATGAAGGAAATATCTATACATGTGGTATCCCTCACAACCCCAACAATTCATAGGTTGTTTCCTTCGTATTTTCTCCATTGTTTCTGTCATTTTGGGCTCTTTAGAAGTTGGTTGTCCCTGAGAATTATTTCTGAATAATGGTGGTTTGGTCCCCTTCTTCCTTTGCTCCATGTTTCTTTTCTTCTTTTCTTCCCAAGCCTTTTGGAAAGTTGGTCTTCCTATATGTCGATCATAGAGACACTTGGCTCTCCTAATTGTTTCATCCAATTTCTTGGGATCATCATATTGTATCTTATCATTGAAAATTGATGGCATCCCACTCAGGTATATTTGAATCTTGACATTCTCATCCTTGATGAAGTCAACATACTTTAGTAGCTCTAAGAATATCCTTTCATATTCATCCAGAGTCATACTTCCAAGCTTGAGTTCGAATAAATGTTTCATCTTTCTATCATAATAATTCTTGGTTAAGTACTTATTTTGAAAATAACTCTTGAACTCCCTCCAAGTAATCATATTCTCATCAATGTGTTGCACTAACACAAACTGGTCCCACCACATTGATTCCTTCCCCTTGAACTGATAGATTGCAATTATCCCTTTTACCAATGAGGAGTAATTATGGAACTGAAAGTAATTCCTTATCCCCAATATCCATGTCTCAATATCTTCATCTTTCTTATGCTCATCATCAAAAGTAGGAGGCTTAATCTTATTATTTTCTCCTTGTATTTCATCCACTCTATACCTTCTCTTATTCTTTCTGACAAGAGATGGAATTGAAATACTATGGGCTCTCCTAAGTGAATGCCTTGGTGAGTGATAATGGTTCCTATCAACACTCCTTGTTTCTCTTATTTTATCATGAGACCTTTGACTCCTTGATTTTCTTGATTTGGTCTCCTTGTCCATTTTCTTCTCTATTATGTCCAATATCCACAACAACTTGATGTTGAAGCCATATTGCTTCTCCTTGGATTTCATAAGCCTCTCCTTATCAATGTTATAACTATGAACATCTCTTTACAAACTCTTTATTGTTTCTATCAAATTCGTTCTTTCTTCTTTTCCTTCTCCATGACCATTTGATTTTATCCCTGCACTACCCATGCTCACCTACAACTCCCTTAATTCATATTCATGGTTGTAAATCATTTTTTCTTATTCCATGTTTATGTTATCTTTGATAAATTCTGCTCTATTTTATTTTCAATTAACTCTGCAAAATGTGCATACAATAATATTTGTTAGACCACAATAATTTAACAAATCTTTCAATTTATGCACCATTTTTCCTTTTTTAATACACAAGAATTTTTCTTTCTATTTTCATGTGAATTATACATTCTAATCCACATTTTTGGGTGCATTCCTAGATTCCTCTATCCAATACATTTCCAATGACTATCCTCTTGTTCAATTCTAATCTTTTAGCATCAAGTTATAGCCATTTGAAAAATTACCCGTTTACTTCTTTGCACCCTTTTTAACCAGGTGCAATTTCAGCCTTGTTCTTGCATCCCTACACTACTTCCTTCGGGATTTTGATAGGAGCTTCATTGGGTTTCTTCATGACCCATGTTGAACAATTTTTCTAAGTTTCACCTTTATCTAACAACCAGAATGCTAGTTATAGCCTACTGAAGTTCAGAGTGATCTAACTTTTTAGCATTTAATCCTACATGTGCTTCCTACATCCTAATGTGCACTGTCATGTACCCAAAAATGTAATTTAACTACTTGATTTTCCTCTATGGATCAATAGATTTTCGTATACTACTCCTATACCCCAATCCAATTCTAGAGAAGGAAGTTATGGCCCTCAGAAATTAATTTGTTCTCTAAATTTACCTTCAACTCATTGGCCTATAACTCCCTCATATTGTTTGTTCCAAACTACTTCACCCCCATGCGACAATGGTTTATGGTATTGGCTAAACCACCTACGCACATAGCTCCCATGTCACTTTCCACCCGCTACCCATATACACTTTCCACCATGGAATTCCATGTCACCTCTACCACGTCACTTCCACATCACGCCACATGGCCTCCACGTCATGTATAGAAAAATATCCAAAATTTCCCAAATTTCAAATTTTCTAGAATTGCATAATTTCTAATTTTTTTCTGCACAAGTCGCCATAGAACTCTGTAATTAAGATTTACGTGGCCAATTTCAACCTTGGGCATGATAATTTGGCCTCTGAGCATGAAATTTGACTCTTCCATGTCGAATTATCTTTACTTTGCACTATAGAAATTGGGGATTTTCCCAATTTCTCCATGGACACTCTACAATTCAAAATTTGACTAATTACAGTTATGAAAATGCCCAAACTGAGATTAAAACTAGGGATTTTTAATCCCTAGGATAATTTTCCTCAATTAATCATGAAATATCCCTAATTTCACTGTAGTAATTTCAACAAACCTGTTGCAGATATCTCTTTCTAACATTTTTTCGAACAATTTGTTAAAAATACTAAGACAACTGAGAGGGAGGGGGTGAATCAATTGTTACTGTGCTTAAACAATCTATGTCTATTCAAACAATTTTTAATCTCTTCCAAGTGACCATCAATATTATAGAACATATGAACAACATGAATAATGAACATCAGTCACACATAAGATATACACAGAGACA
>ML808048.1:123670-138864 GCA_009831015.1 Picea engelmannii
CAATTAATGGCCTAAAGCCGACATAATTAAAATAACATTACTAATATAAATTACAACTAATGGCCTAAAGATGACATAAATAAAATAGCATTACTAATCTAATATGCCCCAATTAAGGGGTAATGAGCCAACATTAGGGCTTAACATACTTCCACTTATACAAGCACCAACTTGTTGAGAGAACCAACTCTCTAGTTTCTCTAGTACCCACTAGAAGGAAGCATCAACTCCCTAAATGTTCCAGCACCAACTGGACTTATACAAGCACCAACTTGCATACAAAAAACTCTATGTTTTCCCCGAGCACCACCCTGCCACCTTGATTTTCTAGCCACAAGTAGATGGAATATAAAACTTCCAATATTCAAGAACCAACTTGAATATTAGAGGAAGATAGTCGTCCCTAGTACCACCCAACCTCCCTCAAAATAAATAAGTGATTTAATAACCAACAATACAGGTGTTGCAATTTTTACCCCTTCTCCTCTATACTACAATTCTTCTCTGCTTCTTTCTATTCTTCCATTCTTCTTTGCTTCAAGATGTTCTGCAATTATTCTCTGCTTCAAGATATTATGCAATTCTGCTCTTGCTTCTGTCTGTTCACCATATGTTACTCATCTCTGAGTTTTATCTCACACTGCGCATGCTATAATTTTTCCTTTCATACCGTTCAACTCATTTTTATTTTTCGGAACAACCAACAACATCCCTCACTCCTTCTCCTTCTTTTTTCACTTCTACAGCTTCAGTAACTCCTCGAATATCCTAGGGAAAAAATGCTTCAACAACTAAATCTCCAACCGTCCAAGAACCATGATTCAATTCTTCTAACTGAATTGTAACTGGACAGTTAATCATGAAGATCAACAGTATCCCTTCGATCATATTCTCAAATAACCAACACCATTGGATTAAATATGAGGGGTATCACGTTTATCCCATATCCCTACTGGTTTTGACCACTGGCCTAATCAAAATGTGTTTCGCATTTTGCATTTCGTCAATCCTGTGTCAAAGGGTCTCGACACTCCAAGTTGCAATCCCCAAAATGGAGCTTGGCTTCTCTATCTCTACTCTCCAGCTCTCGACGATATGACCACGAGATATGACCACTGGCTAGTCCTTTGAGCACTTCACTTTTCAGATCAACGATCCATAACTTTAATTATTCGATGGTCCAGATCTTTTCATGACCTCGCATATCACGAGTTCGAGGGGTAAGAGCACCTCCTTCCTTTGACTTTTAAGTCAACGAGAAGTTGATCTGTCACCATGTGTCTTCTGAATCCAATGATCCATGACTGTCCTTGATGGACGACAAATATTCCTTCATAGCTTTGGAGTGTTGAATGACTCCTTGGCTTATCCTTCATGCAGCTCTACTGGATCTGACGGCCCACGACGCTCCTCGATCCAATGGCTCAGATGTTTTCGCAATTTCACGTATCGCAAGTTGGAAGGTTAGGTCCCTCCTTCCTTTGATCTTTCAGTCAGTGAAATGTTGATTTGTCACCACGTGTCCTACCCAAAGATGGACGGTCATCCTACTTTCGAGATTTTGTAAGCCCGCTTCACCTTGCACTTTAAAGAACGTGCAGGTTCTCCTAGATCCAACGACGATCGGGCCCCACGCTAAGATATAATGCCCAAGATCTGTTCTCTTCTATTGCACGCTCCTCGTATCTGAATTCAGATCTGACAGTCATCAGGAATTCTGAATGGGATCCAACGATCACTATTTCTCTTCATTGTTGATCTTTCCATTTCCATGCCTTGCCATTTCCATACCATTATCATTTCTATGTTGATCGTGTTGATCTTCACGATGATCCTACCATCAATGACAAACACACATACTCTATCTTCTATCTGTAAATATGCCAACAATCTCCCCATATGGCATTGATGTAAACCTTGAAGAACTTGATGAACTAGACTACTGCACACATCCAACCAAACCACTGTAGCATCCAACCAAACTGAACACATCCACATCCAACCAAACTTTTTCTCCCCCTTTGACATCAATGTCAAAGAAGAAACACGCTCCCCCTGAGATGTTGGCGTACATATCGAAGGTATCATATATGTGACAATCAGATACTCCCCCTGATAAGGTGAATAAATTAGACAAAATAAGATATAACCCCCAACTTCTGACGAAGATATCCAAAAGGTTTCATTGTTAATTATTTAGTAAATATATCAACTATTTGTTCTATGGAAGGAATCTAATTCACCTGAACAATTTTGTTTGTAACTTGTTCTCTGCAAAAGTGATATTTTATTGATATATTCTTAGACTTTGAATGAAGTACAGGATTCTTATAGATACTGATGGCATTGGTGTTATCACAGGGAAGTGGAATGGGATCAGTATAATTTACCTTCAAATCTGCAAGAGTTTGTATCATCCATAAAATTTGTGTGCAACAAGTAGCAACAACAATGTACTCTACCTCTATAGTTGATAAGGAAATATATCCCTGCTTATTACTAAGCCATGCTACTAACGAGTCACCCAGGAAGAATGCACCTCCACTGGTTCTCTTTCTGTCATCCACACAATTTTCCCAATCTGCATTTGAACAAGCAGTTAACTGAAAATTCTGATTTCTGGGATACCACAAACCATAAGTCATTGTGCCCTTAAAGTATTTGAATATCTTTGTTACAACTACTAAATGAATTTGTTTAGGAGTAGACTGATAATGACCTACCATTCCAACAGCTTGCATTATATCAGGATGGGATGTTGTGATGTACATAATACTACCTATCATTGAGCGATATTTCCTTTGATCAACATCAGGTGAAATTTCATCTTTGCTGAGCTTGCAACCAACCACCATAGGTGTACTGATAGGAGAAGAATCATCCATCTGAAATTTCTTCAACATCTCTTTCGAATACTTTTCTTGAGAGATAAATATTCCTGCAGAACTCTGATTTACTTGTAAACCAAGAAAGTATGACAGTTCTCCTATCATGGACATCTGAAACTCTGTTTGCATAGAGTTAGCAAACCACTGGACAAAGTATTCATTATTACAGCCAAAAATAATATCATCTACATAAACCAAAACAACTAGTAAATTATCACCTTTAGACTTAATGTAGAGATTGTTGTCAATAGTACCTTTTTTGAACCCTTTGTCTTGTAAAAAATTGTTCAGTCTATAATACCAAGCTCGTGGTGCTTGTTTCAGTCCATACAAGGCCTTATTCATCTTGCAAACATGATCAAGATTATCTGTCAGTGAGAATCCTTCAGGTTTCTCCATATATACTTCTTCCTCTATATCTCCATTAAGAAATGTTGACTTAACATCCATCTGATACACTTTAAAGTTCTTATGACATGAATATGCAAGAAACGTTCTGATGGCTTCCAATCTTTCCACTTGTGAAAAAGTTTCATCAAAATCCTGACCTTCAACTTGTGCATACCCTTTACAGACCAATCTGGCTTTATTTATAACTTGTCCTTTTTCATTCATTTTATTCTTAAACACCCATTTGGAACCTATTACATTCTTATCTTCGGGTCTAGGAACAAGCTCCCAAGAATTGTTCTTCTCAATCTAATCAAGTTCTTCATTCATAGCTCTAATCCAATCATTGTGGTTGTTGGCTTCATAATTTTTTTTAGGTTCAATCATAGATAGAAAAGCAATCTGAGATTGTTTTGAGTCTTTAACTAATTTCCTTCTTGTCTGAACTCCTTTATTTATATATCTAATTATCTGATTTTAAGGATGATTCTTTTTAACAATTCTGAGGGGAGGTTTTGTTTCTTTCTGATGATTTGTGTCATCCTAAGTATTTGTATCTTCATTTGGTTCAGATTCTTCCCTTTCTGAGCCTTGGACTTGTTCATCTTCATCTTCAACTATATCTTTTGTGCTTGGTTCAACACTGCTTATATTTCTGACTGAGACGTCTTCATCAACTTTTATGAAGATACAATCAACCAATTTATGCAGCCTCTTATTATAGCATATTTACCCTTTATTGTTTGTAGCATAACCTAAGAATATACCTTCATCATCCCTATCATCGTATTTCCCAATATTTTCATCATTATTCTTGATATAACATTTGCTCCCAAAGACTTTAAAATGCTTGATTGAAGCAGGTCTTCCAAACCATAGTTCATAAGGAGTATTGTCACTATGTGGCTTGAGATGAGATTTGTTAAGGATATGAATAGATGTATGGATTTCTTCCACCCAATATGTCTGAGAAATATTCCTTTCATTCATCGTTGATCTTGCCATCTGTTGAATTGATCTATTCTGCCTCTCAACTACTCCATTTTGTTATGGAGTTCTTGGAATAGTGTATTCTCATTTTATTTCATGTTTATCACATAAATCTTTGAAGTTCCATGAACTAAACTCTCCTCCTTTATCATACCTTACTGCCTTCAATATTTTTCCTGTTTGATTCTCATTCAGAGCCTTAAACACTTTGAATTTTTCAAATTCTTCAGATTTTTCCTTCAAAAAGGCAACCCACGATAGTCTAGAATAATCATCAATAATCAGCATAAAATAGTTTTCTTTTCTCGTACCTTCTTTTCTTGATGGTCCACATAAATCTATATGTACTAACTGGAGAGGTTTTTCTGTTGAAAGAATTTTTTTAGATTTCAACTAAGTGCGAGTAATATTTCCTATCTGGCAAGGTTTACAAACAGATTCATATGGATTTGATATCTTCAGAAGATATTTTACTTACCCATTGTTTCTAAGCTTGATTATATGATCAAAATTTAGGTTTCCAAGTCTCCTATGCCATAGCCAAGTTTCATCATATTTGCTTAAGTGTCATTCTTTGTTTTCTTCTTTTAACACATAGACATTGTTTTTTGTTCTTATCCCTTTTGCAACCAGTTGTCCTGAATTCAAAGACTTTATTTTACAATCTTTAGAAGTAAAAAAAAAACTTCACATCCTTTGTCACAAAATTGACTAACACTTAGTAGATTATGTTTCAGATCATATACAAACATCACATCTTGAGATTTTCATTTTCCATTACTCAAGCTTACCATTCCTTTACCTTTTATTTTTCCTGGTGCATCGTTTCCAAAAGTTACATTTCCTGATTTGTTTTCACTTAGAGTTAGAAACTTACTTTTGTATCCAGTCATATGTTTGGAACATCCACTATCAATATACCAGGGATTCTTTTGTCTTTGGGCTGATAACACTAATCCACATTGGTCATCTTCTTTCTTCTTCCAAACCTTGAAATTTTCAATAGCAGGATTCAGATCTGGCTTATAGTTCCTTAAGCATCAGTCTGCATCTTTATGTCCATAATTATGGCAGTTGTAACATTCTGGTTCACTGAATAACAAATCATAACGATTGTTATGCTCATAACTGTTGTTATGTTTCATCTGCATCCTTCTCCCAGTCATCACATGATTTATAATATGTGTTTGTTTGTTGCT
Source organism: Picea engelmannii (assembly GCA_009831015.1). Lineage (NCBI taxonomy): Eukaryota > Viridiplantae > Streptophyta > Pinopsida > Pinales > Pinaceae > Picea > Picea engelmannii. The sequence goes on from ML808048.1 coordinate 129,138, forward strand.
TGGTTGTCTCAATCTTTGTGGTGGAAAATAATTATTCCTTGAAAAACTTGATTGGGCATATCTAAATCTTAAAGAACAATTTATATCTTTGTGACCAAAGTTAGAACAGAAAAAACAATATCCATAGAAAAATCCTTTGTACATGGTAAAAGACTCTCTTCTTTGAGTGGGTTGATTTGTTCCATGTTGATAGTTTCTCTGATCTATAGATTTGGTTCTGGTACTTTTTCTTTCATTCCTTCTTGGTGGCTGATTTTGTTTCTTTTTTTCTGCAGAGTGGTTGTTGTCAATGATTGTAGATTTGACAAACTTAATGGGTTTTGTATTACTTGGATAATCACTACTTGATCCTTCTTCATAGCCCAAGCCATCTTTCACATTTGTATTCCTTTATTTATTTAGAATGGAAGTTAATTCTTCTGAGTCTTTAATACTTGACAAATTGTGGTGATACAATGCCTTAAACTTCTCCATTTCTTTTCTGTTTTTTACTATCTCTTCTTCTAAGGCTTCACACCTTGCTTTCTTCTCTGATAAATGTTGTTTCAGAATGTCTTCTATTTTCTTTGCCTCTTCTAAATCCACTTTTAGTAGAGCAAAGTCTTCATCAGGTTTTTATCATTCATTTTAAACAACATCAACAACTGTTTTTGTTTTCTCTTCTTACATCTGAGTCTGTCAATTTCTTCCAAAGCACTAATTAATTCACCTTCCATATTCACCACATCTTCTTCATCATCCATTTCACCTCCTAAATGTTCATCATCAATATATCCCATAGCCATAAGAATAAAATAATTGACTTTGTCTTCACAAGATGAATCACTATCTATGTCTTCCGAGGAGTCATCATTGTTTGCACACAAACTTTTCTTTTTACTATATTTCTTAAATTTGCATTTCTTTTCATCATCAGAGTTCTGGTCCTTTTTTTGATGAGGACACTTAGATGCAAAATGACCTATCTTACCATAGTTAAAACATTTGAATGGGAGCTTGCCTTGATATTTTCTTGATCCTTTCTTTAACCTTCCCACAAATTTTGCCTCAATATCATCTAATTCTGAATCATTATTCTTGTCTGCTTTAAATGATGCTTCTATAGTGATGGATTTATCTTTGCTAATTCTCATTTCATATGTAGTTAGAGTTCCTAGGAGTTGATCAATTTTCAAAGTTTTAAGATCATTTAGTTATTCTATTGCAAAGACTTTTGGATTAAATTTATCAAGCAGAGATCTTAAAATCTTCTGAGCTAAAAATGATTCTTCAATTTTCTCACCAAGACCCTTCATGGCATTCATAATCTCTTCAACTCTTAAAAAATACTTGTTGACTATTTCATCTTCATTCATCTTTATTTGTTCAAATTTCAATCTATATGTTTGAAGTTTGGCATCTTTTACTTTCCCATTTCCTTCATAACTGCTAATAATTTCATCCCACATTGCTTTGTTAGTTTCAGGATGCATCACCTTTACAAAATCAACTTCAACAAGTCCATTCAAGATAGCATTCATTCCTTTAGTATTAAAGCTGAATTCTAACTTATCATCCTTGGAAGCTAGTACAACAGGATTTACATATCCAGTCTCTACTACATCCCAGACATCTACACCTAAGGTCATTAAGTATGTTCTCATTTTAATCTTCCAAAAGGAAAAAATTGTTCCATCAAAGAGAGGAGTCTTATTGGCTGAAGTCCCTTCATGACTTGTCATGTTTAATATTATATATCTACCTTTAAATAAAGGAATCTGGCTCTGATACCAATTGTTGAAAATACTAAGACAACTGAGAGGGGGGGGGGGGTGAATCAGTTGCTACTGTGCTTAAACAATCTATGACTATTCAAAAAAAATTTAATCTCTTCCAAGTAACCATCAGTATTATATAAAATATGAAAAAAATCAATAATGAACATCAGTCACACATAAGATATACACACAGACAGATTTTCACAAGGAAACCCATAAAGGGAGAAAACCTCTTCTTCTTCGAATGATAGGCAGTATTTTAAGTTTTGTACATCATATATGTTTGAGAACCAACTCAAATTGAGGCTACTACCTCTATTTTACAAGCTTCAACTTGTTGAGAGAACCAACTCTCTGGTTTCTCTATCACCCACTAGAAGGAAGCATCAACTCCCTGAGTGTTCTAGCACCAACTAGATAGAAGCACCTACTTACACGTATACAAGTACCAACTTGTTGAGAGCACCAAATCTCTAGTTTCTCTAGCACCCACTAGAAGGAAGAATAAACTCCTTAAATGTTCCAACACCAACTAGACTTATACAAGCACCAACTTGCATATAGAAAACTCTGTGTTTTCCCCGAGAACCACCCTGCCACCCTATTTTTCTAGCCACAACTAGATGGAAGATACAACTTCCAATATTTAAGCACCAACTTGAATATCAGAGGACCATAGTCCTCCGTAGCACCACCCAACCTCCCTTAAAATAAATAAGTGACTTTATAAACAACAATACAAGTGTTGCAATTCTTACCCCTTCTCCTTTGTCCTGCAATTCTTCTCTGCTTCTTTATGTTTTTCCATTTTGATTTGCTTCAAGTTGTTCTGCAATTTTTCTCTTACTTCTGTCTGTTCACCATTTATTACTCATCTCTGAGTTTGATATCACACTGCGCATACTATAATTTTTCCTTTCTTACAGTTCAACTCATTTTTCTTTTTCGGAACAACCAACAACCCCCCTCACTCCTTCTCCTTCTTTTTGCACTTCTACACCTTCAGTTACTCCTCGAATATCCTAGGGAAAAAATGCTTCAACAACTGATTCGTCAACCATCAAAGAACCATGATTCAATTCTTCTAATTGAATCATAATTGGACAGTTAATCATGAATATCAATAGTAGTCGTTCGATCAGATTCTCAAATAACCAGCACTGTTGGATTAATTGCATGGGGTCTCACGTTTATCCCATATGCCTACTGGATGTGACCATTGACCTAATCAAAATGAATTTTTCATTTCGAATTTTGGCAATCCTATGTCAAAGGGTCTCGACACTCCAAATTGTGATCCCAGAAATGGAGCTTGGCTTCTCTAGCTCTGCTCTCCAGCTCTCGACGATGTGACCACTGGCTAGTCCTTTGAGCGCTTCTCTCTTCAGATAAATGGTATAGAAATTTGATGATTCGATGGTCCAGATATTTTCATGACCTCTCATATTGCGAGTTCAAGGGGTAAGAGAACCTCCTTCCTTTGACTTTCCAGTCAGCGAAAAGTTGATCTCTCACCGCGTGTCTTTCAGATCCAATGATCCATGACTGTCCTTAATGGATGGCCAAGATTCCTTCAAATATTTGGAGTGTTGAATGAATACTTGACTTATCCTCCATGCAACTCTACTGGATCTGAAGGCCCACGGTGCTCCTCGATCCAACGACTCAGATTGTTTCACAATTTTGCGTATCGCAAGTTGGAAGGTTAGGCCCCTCCTTCCTTTAACCTTTCAGTCAGCGAAATGTTGATCTGTGACCACGTGTCTTGCCCAAAGATGGACGGTCCTCCTTCTTTTGGGATTTTGTAAGCCTGCTTCACCTTGCACTTTAAATAACGTGCAGGTTCTCCTATATCCAATGACGGTCGGGCCCTGTGCTCGGATATAATGCCCGAGATCCATTCTCTGTTACTGTGCACTCCTCCTATCTCAATTCAGATCTGATAGTCATCGGGAATTCTGAATGGGATCCAACGATCATTGGTTCTCTTCACTGCTGATCTTTCCATTTCCATTCCATTATCATTTATTTGTTTATCGTGTTGATATTTGCATTCATTGATCCTACCATCAATGACAAACATGCATACTCTTTCTTATATTTGTAAATATGCCAACACAGTTTGCATGCATACTCAACAAATTTTACTTTTTTACTTTAATGTTGACACATTCCAGGTCCAATGTTCAACTTGTGGCTCTAATACCACTTGGTAGCATCCCCAACCCCAAGATGGGAAATTCTATATGAAAATTTTGAACTTTGATACGATTAATTTAAATAAAATTTATTTTCTCATGCACATAATTCTATAAACTACAACGAATGTATACATGCATAATGATATAGGAAAAACCCATAAAATAAATAAACAACTATACATACCAAAATTAAATAAAATGCACATAAGACACTTATATTTTGTAAAATTCACCAAATCCTTGCAGACCTTAGACTTTCCTCCTAGACATAGACTCTACTTCTCATAAACTCTAAGTAATAGGTCACCCCCAAGATGGGGATAAAACTCCACCAGGGAAAAAGAATCCTAAACTAGGATAAGGTCCACTAACAATAGTATATCTCATACTATGGTGCCAACACTAGAATAAATCCTAGATCCTCCCATTCCCCACATGCCTATCCCACCCAAATAAGTGTGCCCCTTCTCTACTCAACAACCCTTCAGCTTCCCCACTTCCCTTCTAAGGCTTCAACAAAAAGATGGACATAACGTCTTAGAGCCATGTAGCTGCATCTTGGCACCTTGGCAAAACAATTCCCCATAGTACTCTCACTTGGAGAGAATTGTCACGACCCTGAAAACCCACTTATTCAATATCACACATGCCTGATATACCTCCTTTTTATCTCATTTTTCGCAATTTTACCGGTTACAATGGATCCCCAAAGCTTCCCAAGTGTAGGTATGGTTGATGGTTGTAGGAAGGCATGGATGGAAAGAGTGGAAGATAGAATAATCATTGAATTATGCAAATACACTAAGTCCCAACAATATATTTTCATGATAATAACTTGACATGTGTCACCATATGAACTAGCTTGACTCCACTTGGTGACTCATTCCCATCCTTTAGGAACTTATGATAAATATATATCCCATAAATTAGACTTTAGGACATATTTTTATAATATTTCATTCACTTAGCCCATATTCCTAGACACTTAGCCCCCTTTCCCTTCTAGTCTGGAGTTTTATCCCCCCTTGCTCTTTCGTCTGACTAGGTCTGCAACAATGATGTATTTTTATTAATAATATGACTATGATTACATATTACAATGTTATTCTTGTTGGTCGTTTAGAATCTAGGCTCTACAGCTTAATAATCACACAGGCACTCTGGCCTCGAAACATATATACAAACTCTCTCTCGCCCAAGCATCCTGGATCACTAGCCTATATGTACATTACAATTAGGGTTTGACCTAGGGATATTAGATCGATGCTACTTTTTATCGACAATTGGTCAAAAGTCTTATTTATCTTACTCATAGTAAACTTGACATTTCCTTTTATGTTAGTGTGGTTTCTAGGTTTATGTAGGACCCTAAAGAAAGACACTAGAAAGTAGTCAAATGAATTGTTCGCTATCTCAAGGGTACCAATCATTTTGATATCAAATATTGTCGAATTTCATATTCGTTATTCAGCTTCACTGACTTTGACTATGTTGGTGATAGTGATGATCAAAATTCCACTTCTGGTTATGTGTTTGACTATAGCACTAGACCTTTGGTGTGTTCATGCAAGAAACAAAATGTATTCTATTTGTCAACTATAGAATAACAATATTGTGGCATTATTCAAGCCAATAATAAAGAAGTATGGATTCGAAATTTTTTTGGAGAACTTGGCCTTCCTTTTCATACCTCTACTACAATCTACCATGAGAACCAAAGTGTCATACATGTTGTTGACAATCATGTTTCCCATAGTAATATCAAGCATGTTGAGATCCATGCTCACCATTTGAGAAAATTGGTTCATGAAAACATTGTCTCCCTTGATTATTTCATAACATATGATTAGTTTGTTGATATATTTACCAAACATTTAGTTGAAGAAATATTTATCAAGCTCTGTGTGATTCTTGGGATTTAGGAAATTGAAATTATGGGGGGGGTGTCATAATGATGTAATTTTGATATACTGAATCTCCATAGTTGTGTGTTTATGGGGGGTGTTGGAACATCAAGAATTTATGGTTAATCACACATCTCCTAGGTTCATTCGATCAAGAGGTCGAACTAAATTTGGATATGGTCATTGATGAAATCAACCAACACAATACACTAGTCGATCTAGTAGTTGACATGAATTTCAGTCGAACAGTTGGCCAACAATTGAATATAGTTGGGAAGTGGATCGACCGTCCCAACAATTGATTATTAGTTGTATGCATGGGAATTTTTGTCGAGATGACTTGACAGTGTGTATTTTACAAAGTCAACTCTAACAGTCGATGGTTACATGTGGACAATATCTTCTAGATTCTATGGAAGTTGGTTAGATCTTGATGATATAAAAAGAAAACCCCTTGGGTAATTTTCATTATGGTATAAAGGATATCAAGATGCAATATGCATTGTGATGTTATGATCACAACGTGAGAGTATCACAATGCATCTTGATTAAGTGTTGTAATGGTGTCTTTAGACACCACCTTTTTCTTTAAAAAAAATCATCTTTGATTATTTGCACTATTGTGTTCTTGGTTTCATGTCGTGTTCCACCCTATTCCCCAATACTTCAATCATGGGGGATTGGTATTGTCCTTTCTTGTTCTCCAAGGTTACATAAACCATTTGCATGCTTTTTCTCATGTCTTCATTTGTATCATCCTCTTAAATATTATGAGCAATCCTCATCCTTCCACCCTTGTAAGGGAAATCCATATGCAAGTGGTCTTCCTCACATCCCCAACATTTTTATGAGTTATTGTGTTGGCCTTTTTCCAAAAGAATCTGTCATCCTAGACCCATTCTAGGATAATTTTCCTTGGTAATATGCTTGATATTTTTTCATGTAGAATGGTGGCTTAAAACCATTCTTCCTTTACTCCATATTACCCTTCATCTTGTCATTCCAATATTTTTGGAAAGTTGGTCTCCCTCTACTCCACTCATAAAGGTTTTTTTATTTCATTATGGCATCCTCCAAAGTATTAGGGATATCATAATGTATCTTATGAATGTAGAGAGTAGGTATCCCAATTAGAAACCGTTGTGTTATAACCTTCTCATCCCTTATAAAGACAACATACTTAAGCAATTGAAAGTATCTCCTCTCATATTCTTGCATTGTCATGATTCCCAATTTCAATTCAAATAACTCTTTCATATTCTTACCATAATAATTCTCTGACAAGTATTTCTAATGGAAATATCCCTTGAAATATCTCCATGATACCTTCTTATCACCAAGATGCTTGGCCTTCTTAAGAGTATACCACCACATGGATTCTTTACCTTGAAGGTGGTAGGTTTCAATTTTGTTTTCTACACTTGGGCTTCTCTCCAAACCTGAATATGCATGATATATTCTATTCGATTTCCCTGGTGAATTATGATGTCTTTTCACATTCCTACAATACCTACCATTCCTATGATCATCCCTTCTACCATGGGATCTGTATGTTTCCATTTACCTACCACTAGATACTTAATTTGAGCTAGAATCCTTTATGACTTATCTATGTAGCGTATTCAAACTCTGTAGCACCTCCTCTTGATATTTCATCATCCTTTCATTATCTTCCCTATAGGTTTGCACATCTCACTGCAGGCTTCTCACAGTTTCCTCCAAGTCCATAGGCTCCACCTTGCTTCTTCTTTCATTCGACTCAGTTTCATCATTTCCCATGCTAACATGTATCCATATAGTACCATCCTCATGGTTGTAAGAACCTTAGGCATTCTCCATATCACTAGTTCTCATACAGGAACCAAACTTCCCTACTATACCTCCAACTATGCAAGAAAAGGTGCATACAACAATCACTGTTAAAATTAGGCCTATGAAAAATATTTTATTCATTAGGTTACAAGCCATTATGTATCTCAACTTATCAAGAACACAATGCACTAAGTCAAATTATGATTATTCAAAAGAATCCATTTGTAATTCATATTCTGATGAATATTTGTTTGCCCAAATCCAAGCTTCGGGTTGATAGTTATGGTTTACAAAAGTTTAGACTATTTTCTCATGTTTGTACCTCTATGTTATAGGTGTCTTCCCTTCCATATTGTACAATTTTAGGTACTCAGATTATAAATATGGTTCCATCATTGTATACTATGATCCATGATATTTCCATAGACTAATTATGTGCCCCAAACTAACTTCTAAGAAAGGATTTATGTCCATTGGAAGTAAATTGGTACCTAATTTATACCTTGTAGTATTTCAGCAGTAACTTTCTCATGTGAGCTCTATTTTGGGCTCGAAATATCTCGTTGGAAATATATTAACAATTTATTTCTTTTAAGTAGCAAAGACTATGTCTATTGAAGGTACATACTATTAGAAAATCAAAACCGTGGATCAATAAAATAAAACACATGCGGAATCAAAACATAGAAGATACAAAATACAATAGAGACACAAATTTACGTGGTTCATCTAGTGTGGGCTACGTCCACTAGAGAAATTGTCAGGTCCTTCCTTTATTATTATCCAACATATGAAGGGATACAACCTACGACAAACCCATTGTAACTTCCTATTCTTTCTTTCACAGTCTTCTATCTCATAATACAATATTCACCATCATCCATAGCTGCAATACAATTCCCTCATAAAAGAGAGTTTCCTTCTAGGGAAAAAAACCCTAACATAATCTCTATCGTTAGATCTGCGACCTTATAATGAACGGTTCATATTTACAATGAAATTACAATATACATTTACAAGGCAATTTTTCCTTCGGGGGCGAAGCCCTCGAACCCCCGCTGGGGGCCCACTTTCCCCTAGACCCCCCAACCAGGGGGATAGCCCCCCCTGACCTTGCAAATGGGTACCCCCCCCNTTGCACTCCCCCACGTGGAAGAGTGTACATACTTCTGGGGTGTAAATACTTCATGGGGTATAAACATGACTGAAAGTAAAAGACCTTTGAATCATGAAGATAATCAGGCTCCACAACGAACAATCTCCCACTTGGAGACTGATCTCAACAAATCCACTGTTGTTGTATATGTTGGACTCTAAACCTTCTTGGACCTGGAAAATTTCTCATCTTCATCTTCAATATTGAAGACCAACTGAAACTGAGCAAGAACTTAGTTTCTCCCTAGTTACTCCCTTTGTTAACATGTCTGCAGGATTCTGGCTAGTGTGTATCTTTTCCAACTTCAAATTTCCATCTTCCAAAATGGATCACATGAAATGGTACCTCAACTGTATATTCTTAGTCTTTGAATGAAAGGCTTAGTTCTTTTCAAGGTGAATGACACTCTGATTGTCATAGTACAACCTGTTGTTCTCCTGCTTCTTTCCCAATTCCTCCATAAACCTCTGTAACCAAATCATCTCTTTATTAGCCTCTGTAGAAGCAACATACTCTGCCTCTATTGTTGAAAGTGAAAAAACCTTTTGCAGTTTTGAAATCAAACTTACTGTTGTTCCACCTATAGTAAAAACATACCCTGTGGTCCTCCTCCTGCTATCTTTATCACCTTCCATATATGAATCAACATATCCCTATAGAAAAGTGTCTGAACCTCCAAAACATAATGCATGAGTAGTAGTACTTCTCAAATACCTGAGAATCCACTTTACTGCCTCCCAATGTTCTTTACCTTGATTTTTCATATACCTGCTCACAACTCCCACTGCATGTGCAATATCTGGTCTTGTGCAAACCATTGCATACATCAAGCTGCCAACTGTTGATGAATATGGGACCCTGGACATGTATTATATCTCCTCCTGTGTCTTGGGACAC
>ML808048.1:138933-150699 GCA_009831015.1 Picea engelmannii
TGCATATTAGACCCTGCAACAAGCATGTCATCTACATACAATAGCAAGATAATAAAGCTTCCATTTTCTAGCCTTTTAAAATAAACACAGTGATCAGAATGACATCTACTATAACCTTGTTCTATCATAAACCTGTCAAACTTTAGATACCACTGCCTTGGAGCTTTCTTTAGGCCATATAAGCTCTTCTTCAACATTCTTACCGAATTCTCCTTCCCTTTCACCTCATACCCCTGTGGCTGCTACATATGAATATCTTCCTCCAAATCCCCATGGAGAAAAGTTGCTTTTACATCTAATTGTTCAAGATGAAAATATTCTACTGCCACAAGACTTAAAATAGTTCTAATTTAAGTCATTTTAACAACAGGAGAAAATATTTCATCAAAATATATACCTTTCTTTTGTGCAAACCCCTTTACAACAAGCCCATCCTTGTACCGCTTTTCTCCTCCATCTTCTTCCTTCAATTTGTAAACCCATTTATTCTGCAATGCTCTTTTTCTTGCAGGAAACTGAACCAAGTCCCAAGTATGGTTATTTACCAAGGAATCCATTTCCTCTTTCATGCCTTTCTCCCACTTCCTTTTGGTGTCTACCTGCATTGCCTCTTCATAACATTCTGGTTCACCAGAATCAGTCAACAATAAATAATACAATGAAGGAGAGTATTGTTCAGGGGGTATACTTAACTTGGTAGATTTTCTAACAACACTTGCAGGTGTTTGAGGTACCTGCTACTCCTGTTGTTGTACATTTTTATTTTTTGGTTCCTTTGGAATTTATTTTTTAGTGATCTCATCAAGCACTATGTATTCTTGTTTTTCTTTTTCCTGTTTCTTTCCCTGCAACTGATCTTTGTACATGACCTTCTCATTGAATATGACATCTCTACTCCTAATGATTTGGTTATTTTCATAATACCATAAGATATAACCAAAATCATTAACACCATATCCAATAAAGGTACACTTCTTGAATTTTTCCTCAAGCTTTGTTCTATTTTCTTTATCAATATGGACAAATGCTTCACAACCAAAAGTTTTCAAAAAATAATAGTTTACCATTTTTCCTTTCCATTCCTCCTCCGGAAATCTAGCATCCAAAGAGCTTGAAGGTCCTCTGTTTATTAAGTAAACAGTAGTATCTACAACATCTTCCAAAAACTGTAAGGGAAAACCAACATACAATCTCATACTCCTTGCACGCTCAATGATTGTTATGTTCATCCTTTCTGACACACCATTTTCTTGCGGTGTTCTTGGAACTGTCTTCTCTCTATGAATCCCATGGTATGAACAGTAATCATCAAACTCCTTGCTACAATATTCACCTCCATTATCTTATCTGAGACACTTCAACCTTTTTCCTATCTCATTCTCAACCAAAGCTTTCCATTTCTTAAAAGTATCAAAAACATCAGATTTTTGTCGAATGCAATAAGCCCAAGTTTTTTTAGTTGCATCATCAATAAAAGTAACATAATAATGAGAGACACCAAGAGATGATACCTGAGTTCATCCCCATACATGTGTATGCACAAGCTCTAACCTTTCATTCTTCTTTTCTTTTCCGACTCTGAGAAATCTAACTCTCTTTTGTTTTCCATAAACACAATTCTCACAGAAGTCCAAATAAATTTGTTTAAGATTTGAATTTATTTTTTGAAGTATCTGCATACCCTTCTCACTCATGTGTCCTATCCTATGATGCCACGGTGTTGTATCCACTCCTGTAGAAGCTAAAGAGATAGAAGAGTCAGTATTACTAATACATAAATACAATGTACCTACCTTCTCTCCTTTTGCTATCACCAATGATCCTTTGATGATCTTTCATGTCTTATCTATAAATATGGATACACAACCTTCACTTTCCAACTTCCATGTTGAAATTATACTTTTCCTTAAATCTGGAACATGTCTTACCTCTTTCAACAACCATTGGTTTCCATTGAGTTGCTTTATTTTTACCTTTCCCATTCCAACAATTTTGCGTGGTGCAACATCACCCAAATGAACCTGTCCAAAATCACCTTGAACATAATCTAAAAAAAAATTCCTATGGGGTGTGTCATGAAATGAAGCCCCTGAATCTACTACCAAAGACTCATAAATATTATCTACAGAAAGAATCAAAGCATCTTGTAACACATCACCTGTTACATTTGCTTCCTGATTTCTCTCTTGTTGTCCATCTCTTTGTTTCTTTGGAGCTCTACAGTCTTTCTTCAAATGTCCTTTGATCCCCCAATTCCAACACTCTATCTTTCCAAGTCTGGATTTGGATCTTCCCTTCCTATAATTCCCATGATTCCTGAAACCCTTTCCTCTATCCTTTTGTCTTCCCCTGTTCTCCATGTTCAATGCATTTCCTAATGTCTCACCTGTGATTTTCTGTCGCATTTCCTCACTAAGGATAACACCAACAACATCATCAAATTTTAAAGTATTTGAACCAGTGACAGAGTTACTTACAGCTATGACCAAGCCATTCCAGCTTTCTGGAAATGAGCACAAGATTAGAAGAGCCCTGACCTCATCATCAAAGTCCACTTTTACAGAACTTAGTTGATTAGTAACCGTATTAAAATCATTTAAATGATCTGCAACAGACCCACCTTTTGACATATTCATATTAAATAATCTCTTCATTAGAAATACCTTATTTGACGTCGAGGGTTTTTCATACAATTTTTCCAATGCATCCATCAAACCCTTCATTGTCTTTTCTTTGGAAATATTGAAAGCCACCGATGCTTCCAGGCTCAGTCGTATCATTCCTAGAGCCTTTCTATCAAGAATCTCCCATTCTTCGTCCTTCGTAGTCGTTGTCTTCTTTTCTATTCCACCCAATGGTAGGAATAGATCCTTCTAAAATAAATAGTCTTCCATCTGCATATTCCATAACTGGTAGTTTTATCCATTAAATTTCTTGACCCTAAACTTTCCATCTTCCTACATTTCTCCCACTCGAACCAGGAACCCTCTTTTCCTACGAGTTACCTTTCTCTGTGATACCAGTTGTTAGAAAAACAAGACCATGGAGCAATAAAATAAAATAAATGTGGAATCAAAACATAGAAGATACACAATACAATAAAGACACAAATTTATGTGGTTCACCCAGTGTGGGCTACGTCTACCAAAGAAATTGCCAGGTCCTCCCTTTATTATTATCCAGCATATGAAGGGATACAACCTACATCTAACCCGTTGTAACTTCCTCTTCTTTCTCTCACAATATCCTATCTCAGAATACAATATTCGCCATCATCCATAGCCGTAATACAATTCCCTCATAAAAGAGAGTTGCCTTCTAGGGAAACAAACCCTAATAAAATCTCTATCGTTAGATCTTCGACCTTATAATGAACGGTCCAATTTACAATGAAATTACAATATACATTTACAAGGTAATTTTTTCTTTCGGGGGTGAAGCCCCCGAACCCCCACTGGGGGCCCACTTGCCCCCAGATCACCCAACCAGGGGGATAGTCCCCCCGGACCCCACAAAGTGGGTACCCCCCCTCTGCACTCCCCCACGTGAAAGAGTGTACATACTTCTAGGGTGTAAATAATTCATGGGGTATAAACACGGCTGAAAGTAAAAGATCTTTGAATCGGGAAGATAATCAAGCTCCAAAACCAGCACATACAATTCCTGGGATTTCGAACCCCTAAAAATTTTGTTTAGGCCCTCAAAATGCCTTTTCGATTTTATGACCTTTAAATGACTGAAATTTTTTGTAGAATTTAACTAATTTACTATTGTACACGTATGTTAATTGGACCAGTGCCCAAACTTGGAAATATAAATGACATGGCATGACATGTTTCTATTGATTCCATTTTTCATCCATTCACTTGACCATGTCATCCTCCATCATTCTCCTCCATCGACCATTGGTCATCAAGAAAACCTTTCATAAAACTGCAAAGTCATTGGACTCTTTTCCATCGATTATTCCCTTCAAAATGTTAAGTTAACACTGTTATCACTGAAATTTGATCCGCAAATGGTTACAAGAATTCAGCATCGTCAAACAGTTATGAAGTCATTCATGGACCTGAATTAACACAAAATCATTCATAAAGGGTAAAAAACTATATAGACATTGGGCGCGTGCGCACATGCATGAAACAAGAATGCAGAAATTGCACACATGTGCACGATGCGCCACTGTTGTCACAAAAATCCGCACACCTGAGAAACGACGCATTTATGAGAGTGGTCGGCCTCCCACCCACTTCTGGTTCAGATTCCAAGTTGATTTGACACTCAAATATGGACTGGATTCGATTGGATGGCTGGTCAAAGACCTAGAAATGCCCTAATTAGCCTCTTTACACACTACAAACTAGTTGAACAATAGCTCATGGATACACTTCATTTTTCAAAGAATTCAAACCAAAGTTATGCTGCCATTATTCTCTTGAGGACTCTTCTATCCTTGCCAAGAGTATACTTGCAGCATTGCATTGGGCAATCCATCTCACCCCTTGAGTGGATTAGGCAAGAGTTCTTTCACCATTTTAGTTTTCATTTCTCAAAGTTGTAAGAAGAGCTTTCTTGTGGGGGTCCAAGAGCCCTCCCTTGGAGGAAGAAAGGACCCATAGTCCTCTTTCTTCTTGGAGTTTTCTTTCACTAATATCATCCTTATCATTGGTGACATGGGTCTAATTGTTTATTTTGTCCTTATGTCCCTATGTTTGTTAAATTAGTTGTTGTTTTATTTCTTAGATTAATTCTTAGTTGTAGTTTGATATTTCTTTTTCTAACCCTTTTCCTTGCAGCTGTCCTGCTCAACAAACCCAACTAAGCTTGCAAGAACCTCTATTTTTCTCACTCAGATGACGAAGGAGGTGCAATATATTAGTGACTCCACTAGGGAATAGCTATCAACTTCCTCCCCCAATTGGGTTTTTATTGCTCTTCTTTTAGTTTATTTAACTTGCAGGTGCATCAACTGGCCTAAGCCGACCTGCCAATCATCCAATTCCAAGGTGAATTGAGAGAATTTCATCCGAAATTCTCATTCATGGCCATGTGTCACCTATGCGTGGGTTTTTTACCCCACAGACGCACATCGTGCGCACATGTGCTCAAGTGATAGTTCTGTTCTGCGCACATGCTCTTTTTGACTCTTTTCTGTCTGTGCACATGCGCTCTGTGCGCCTCTGTCTCCACTGAGACCCGCGCATCTGTGCAAAAATTCACATTGTAAAGTTGTTGAGATGTGGGGAAGGCCATTTTCCTTCTTAAAAAATATTTCAAGAAGGTTTTAAAGCTACACCACACTTAGTCCCCTCATCATATAAAGGGGTTAGTCAAACACATAGGCACTTAGGGGGTTAAAATAAATTTCCTCTTTTGCTTTCATTTTCGCCACATGGATGGCTTGTTTTGACTCATAATATAAGTTGGAAATCATTTTTTTAATCACATTTAACTTGCATTGGGACTAGAAGTTGGGTAAAAATCACTTAGTATGCTCTTCTCTCGCACCTCCAAGCGACCTTGAGATTCAGAAAAAGATTGTGAAACAATCTCATCTCCCTTAAGAAGATTAAAACCTTTAGGAGAGGACAAAAACCCTTCTTGGGACTCCTCTTAGTTTACTTTCTCAAACACATCTTAATATTGTAACGGGCCCATACATGCCCACATGCTATAAAGATAGGATAGTGTTCGAAATTTACACTAGGGAAGTTTAAAGGTTTTATAATGGGCCCATACATGCCCACATGCTACAAAGATAGGATAGTGTTCGAAATTTACACTAGGGAAGTTTAAAGGTTTTATAATGGGCCCATACATGCCCACATGTTCAATCTAGGACAGTTTCAAAGGTTTTCTTAGATTACATCACAATAGGGAGTTAAAGGGATAGTAATGGACCCACATGTCCACATGCTAGCTTCCTAGGGACTTTTGAATTACGCAAGGTTGTACCAAAGGCACTTAGTTAATTAGGTAATCAACACCTGTAACGGACCAAGTGAAGTCCACATGCAGAAAGGTGACACCTAATTCACTAAAAAATTGGCACACTTTCACTCACATAGCTTCTTCTTGAAACGTGGAGGTCAAAGTAAGTTTCCTCCAAAGGGATTCCGAAAATACCCCACCCTTTTCTTGATGAAACTATCCACTCCCATTTTTAATTCAATGAGGTTGGTTCACACCCCCATCCTCTCAAAACAAATACATCTAAATTTTTTCTAAAAACTCACTAAGTTTTCCTTCACAGGAGGTGCCAAAAGAATTTTTTTAGTCTAGGTAGGATTTTGGGGATAGGAATCCAAATAACTCCCTGTTATCTCGTTCTCTCATTATCAAAACAATAAAAGTTGTCAAATAGGGAACTGAAAATCCTCCAAGTCAAGTGTTCCTAACACCATAAGGCATGGAGATACCCGTGAAGGGTTGAAGGCCGAGGTCAGGTTGTTCTGTGTGTCCCCCCTTGAGGCACCTACCTCTTGGATGGGATCTAGCCCGTGACCCATTTCTTAAGCCGAAAATCTAAATGTCGCACTTTGACTGAGGTACCTAGTGACCAAATTTTAGGACATCTACCCAGGTGCCAATTGTGGGATGCAATTGCACCTTGATTGGATTTTGTGTGGCTATTGGGAAATATCACAATCTCTTTCAGGATATGCCCCCTTTACCCCTCATTATAACCAATTATTTCATCATTCACTAGTTTCTCTTCGAGTGACTTCAGACCCCACTATTGAGTACTATTGGAAGGTCCAATGCTATTTAAGATGAAAGAAATTATGTCTTTTAGGACACGGGCATTTGTTTTCTTTTGATTACCCATGCGGAAAAAACCCACTTATCCACATATATGCTTCTTTTCAATTTTTTTTTATGTATGATGCACTTCTGACTACATTTTGATTTGGATATATATATATATATATATATTGTGTAAAGTTCAAAATTTTACAAAAAACGACTCTTGTTTCTTCATTACTCTCATCACCATTTTCACACATTCGCTTAGCTAATTGGACATCATAGGGGACCCACAGAATCCCCTTCATTCTCGACTCTTGCTAAAGCTCCCTCCTATCTTAGGGGGAGTGTCTGGTCTTGCCCACTCATCGGCACCGCCTTCACACACTCCTGTGAGTGCTACTTTTTTGCGATCAACTTTGCTTGGTTCCACATTACTTGGGTCCACTTTCCAAGGTCCTCTCTCCACTCTCTCTCCTTTACACAGAAGCGGGGGACCAACTTCCTCTCAAGGGGGAAGTACCAAACCACCTAGCCCCCCTCAAGGGTTAGGTTCACAACACACTCACACCATGGTAGGAGATAATCCTCAACCAACACTCCTAATGCCATATTTGGCCTCTCTTAACATACCGGATCTAAGAAAACTCATCAATGATCCTATATTGCATGACCCCACCTGGCCTGCAATGCCCACCAAACTACCTTCAGACATACCCAAGTTTGAAGGAAAGGTAGGAGATGACCCTGTCAAGCATGTCATGACCTTTCACCTATGGTGCTCTTCCAATAGCATTATGGATGATTCCATCAGACTGCACTTATTTCAATGCACACTTATTGGCCCATCGGCCAAATGGTATGTAGATGAGAAATCAGGGTCCCATGCGACTTTTGAGTCCTTGGCCAAAGCATTCTTGACCTTATTCCAATTACCAATCCGCCATGACAATGGTCTAGAACTACTCTCTAATTTCAAACAAACCTCAGCCACACATATCGTTGATCACATTCACGAGTGGTGTAGGGGACATAGTTTATGCAAAGAAGAAACCACCAAACAACAGTGTCTTGACTGGTTTCTTAGATCATTTGACTCTCTCCTCGGTAAGGATGTCGCTTCCACTTTCCCTAAGTCAGAAGAGAAAGCCATCAGTAAATCTCAACAATACGACCTCATCTATTCACAGTCAGGGTACTTATACACTGTACTTCATGATCTCCCAAAACCTGTGCCATTTGGCCAAGACAAACCTGGGGTGTCTCACTCAGCAGATGGATTGATTGGTAACACCACTCACCATGGTCCACAACCCCAAAAACCACTAATGTATGGAACACCTCAATACCCTCCGACATATGGGGGCACTCCTTATTTTCCCCCACCCCCTTATCAACAACCATACCCTGTTGTTATGCCTCCACCCATCAGTGGGCCACCACCAGCACCCCCCATACACCCACCTATCCAAACGAGTTCTGGTACCCCCTCTACCTCAGCTTATAGTACTAGTGAAAGCACCTTTCCTTCCTATGTAGCTTACGGATCATTACCACCACAAAATATGTACTTTCCATTTCCTGGTCCCCCACAACCCATGGCTCCTCCACATCCTCATGCTGGGGTGAATTTTGTTCAACCTTATCCCGTTTAGCAATATCAAAATTTTGAACAGCTGAATACGGAAAATCTGACACATCCATCTAACAATGCCAAAAAGAAAGGATGAAACAGGAACAACAACAACCAAGGTCAAGGCAGGAATCAACCCCAACAGAACCAACCTACTGGGGGAAACCAGAACTAGGGGAATCATAACCCCTAGGGGGGCAATAATAATAGGCCTCAAGGGAGAAATAAAAATACCATTAAAACCAACTTCCCTTGTGCCCTTTGTGGTGATTTTGTCCATTACACTCATCATTGCCCCCAAATCATTGATTTCAAATGGTTGAAAGACTCGGGCAGTCTACCCCATCCTCTAGCACCGCCTACCCCTCAACAGGCACCACAACAATATGTGAAACAACCCCCCCTGTCGTGCTGCAGAATCCTATTCCACATCAAGGTGTGATAAACACCCAACATGACATGCATCCTCCCCCACCTCAAGTGGGACAGTACCTCAATATGAACAATCTAGCAGATTGCACAATCCTCCTCACTAGTGAGGAAGAAATCCTTTTGCAAACCCGTAATCGTCGGTATCATGCACCCGTTGAGTCTCCTCCCATCCCTCCAGAGACAAAATCTATACCAACATGACCCCCATTGGTTATCCCTCTCCCTAACACTGAGCCACCTCTTCAAATCCCTCGCGTTCCATTGCCCAGGAATGTCCACAACCCCCAGGCTAGGGCAGCTCATAACTATAGTCTGGTTGATGACTTAGCACAATCCCTAGCTGCCATGTCAGTCTTAGAAGTCCTTTAGACTTTCCCCACTCATTAGAAATCATTAATTTTCGCCTTGGGGGCAGTCGACCCCACAGATGCTCGACTCATTACGTTTGATCTCGACAACGGAGAACCTTACCTTCCCGCCTTGATCGCTTTTCAAATCCCAGTAAAAATATGAAACATCACAGTTCATCGGTGTATCATCGATGAAGGTGCATCTACATGCATTATGTCCAAATCCATATGGCATAAACTTGGTTCCCCCGAACTCATACCCTCTGCCATCACCTTACGAGCCTATGATGGATGACCATCATCCCCTGAAGGGCTCTTCCAAAATGTCCCCGTAGAACTCAGGGGAAAAACCATTCTCATCGACATCGAGGTTATCGATGCCCCACTCGATTATAATATCCTATTCGGTCATAGCTACATGTACGCTATGAAGTCATTTGAATCTTCCTTCTTTCGAACAATGATGTTCCCCCACAATGGGAAGATTGTTACCATCGACCAAGTCTCACATTACAAGCCTGACCCATCTGCCAACATTGATAACATTCTTCCTATCATCCACACGAGTCATGACGCATATCCACTCATCGAGATAGGTCCCATAATTTTCAAAGATCCATCATTGTTAGGAACTTACCATGTAGCACCACTGCTCCTTCATCCTTCCAATCAAGTATGCGTTGTATCATCTAACGAAACTCACACAGAGGATACTCTTCCTCCTAGGGAGGCTTCTATCATTATTGATGTCCCAATAGTCGTAGAACTTCCCCCTCATGAGCCTCCTGTGAACTCATCAACCTCAACATTCCATGATTCCACCTCTCCCCAAGGACATATCCCAGTTTGGGAGACAGTTCCTCAAGCTGTCACTCAAATCCCCTTCTTTTACCCTCCACCGGGCATCGAAGCTTTCCAAGTAACTGCAACACTTACCCTCCCCAATATGGTGTTAGCAATTCCAGTTTGGTATTTACATCCACCAGAGATGGTCCCTTGACCATCCCTTCCCCCCCAAACAGAAGGAATCCCAATGACGATTCCCATACTTACCCCCACCATACCCCTTACACCCCCACTCACTACCCCCCCTGCCACAGCTAGGGGTAGGCGAAAGAAGAAGGAACCCACAACTCCACTTCCTTCATGCATCCAACCTCCTTGTGCACTCTATGAGAAAGATGGACACCAAACCAACAACTGCCCATTGCTACCAGAGTTACGGAATTTGATCCCACTCAATCAAACTCCCCCAACACTCGCCACTATCGCCAGTACTACCGCTACCACCCCCCACTCGAGTAGTAAAGGGTTGCGAAAAAAAATCACTTGCGCTATATGTTTAGAATATGGTCATTATACCCACCATTTCTCATCACTACCACACTTTCAACAAACATTAGCTGCAGTACGCCACAGCTTCCAAAGTGAACCCATTCCAACTACGTCATCCTCACCACCAATCACTGGCATCCGTTATGTCACAACTTCAGTCAATGAATGTATGAGATACCCTTTCTCTCTATTTGAATCATTAGATCATTTCACATACCAGTGTCCTATGATCATTGAATACAGGCAATGCCAATTGACCCTGCTTCAACAACCCATAGAGTCAGTAGTTGACCTTCCCTCGTCACTAGAGGTTTTTCATTTCATTTCTCCCGAACCTGAGGCCCTTCCAACACCCTCATGGTTCTTGGAGGACTTGTCTGAGGATTCACCCCCCAATCCCCCCAACTCTCCCGCTCATTTTTCAACAGAAATTTTACACCCAACTACCACAGG
The DNA here is from genome assembly GCA_009831015.1 of Picea engelmannii. NCBI lineage: Eukaryota > Viridiplantae > Streptophyta > Pinopsida > Pinales > Pinaceae > Picea > Picea engelmannii. The sequence goes on from ML808048.1 coordinate 149,884, forward strand.
TACTCCTCAGTACTTCGATATTTGGTTTATGTCGAGCGAACCATCGCCAACTCCTTACATCATTCCTCCTACTTCTTCATCACCACGGGGAAACTACACATCAACAATGACCAATATCACTCTTCATGACCCCTTGTATTCCCATCACTTCCACTATGAAGAATAAATACTTGAAGAATTAAACAACCCTAACTACCCATGGGATGTGCTCCACCACCGCGCACTCTTCTTTCCATAGGGAGCCTCCATGCCTCCTAACCAACATCCCATATACGCAGTCGAAACCAACGATTTTATCCCATCATGGCCTATCGACTGGTTCAAAAGCCCCATTCCTTCCCTTGATGCTTTTGAAGAAGGAAACATGGCCAACATTTCCCCAACCATTAAAATCGACATTTCCATCAAAAATGGCGTCATCGAGGAAATCACCATTGGCACTACTTGCACTCCTTAGGAAATCACCACCTACAAAGCCCTCTTCTAGGAATATCAGGATATTTTTTCCTGGTCATACACGGAAATGCCTAGCCTTGATCCTTCTATCATCGAACATCGCATCGACACCTGGCTTGACATTACACCCATTCGTCAAAAACAGCGAACACTACACCCTTCCAAAGCAGTGACCATCAAAGCTAATATTGACAAATTATGCGTTGTCGGGTTCATCTACTAGGGATGATTTTAAGGATGGAAATTTACTTTAAAATGTAGAAACCTTAGCGAATATTACTAATCCTTGATATGCCAACTACAAAATGTTTGGCGATATTTTTGTAAAAATATTCAAATTTATAAGGATTTTATATAGTT
>ML808048.1:157230-197899 GCA_009831015.1 Picea engelmannii
CCCTTTTTTTTGGGTCGACGCAACCCATGTCACCCTTGGTTGGGGCACTACTTCTCATCTACTCTTGATGACATCATCCATATCTTCAGAGTACCGCACGGGCCACTTATATCCATCCTCTGAGTTTATTCACTTTGTCCCTCCTCTGACACAACTTATCCCCTGTCTTGTTGTCCCCCTGACACTCGACCTCGCTGAATGGTTGCAGCCACTTTTATCTCGCATATACTCCAACCAAGGGCAGTCTCGAGTCTTCCTACATATTGACTTTGTCCATGTACCTCCTCCACTTCCTAACCTCACCTAGTAGCTTTCACGAAGCCCTCTACTTTTGGGAGTTGCTTCCCCCTTTTGTCGACATCAACACAACTTTCCAGAAGGGCGATAGTATCTTGATTCTCATTACCCATCCAATGAGAGATCTCAGACGGCACAGGGAGAACCTCAATTGCTCCCTACTGTCGTTGGCCCCCATAACATTCGACGTCAACACTTTCTCATGTTATGGTGGGTCTTACTTTGCGACTATTGCAATTAGTTCTGATACTTTCCGAAGACCTCTGAACTTGGCTAGGCTCTCAATGCCTACAAACATCCATGATACTTCTTACATATGTCACTGCCTACTATTCAGAGTATGTTCCTACGCAAAATTGTCTTCTTCCTTTATTTTCGACCACCCCCGAGGGTGTTGCAATTGTCTACATCAACACTTCATCCATATTTTTCGAGTTACATGACACGAGCATGGGGCATGCCTGCCTCGTTTGTACACAGTTTATTTTTACACACCTCATGGAAGGTTGGGTTCTACAGGTTCGTTTTTCCCTCCAACGGATCACTCTAGACGATCCCACTATTTCTCTCTCTTACAAACATCACACTCAGTAGAAGAAACATTGATGGATTTCAGCTATATGTATGATCCTAACCTCATCCATCAGGGGGCATCTGTTATCACTGAAATTTCGTCTGCAAATGGTTACAAGAATTCAGCATTGTCAAACAATTATGAATTCATTCATGGACCTGAATTAACACAAAAGAATTCATAAAGGGTGAAAAACTATACAAATAGTGGAAAAATTGAAGGGCTTTATACAGACACTGGGCGCGCGCACACATGCACGAAACAAGAATGTAGAAATCATGCACATGTGCACGATGCGCGACTGTTGTCGCAAAAAGCTGTGCATCTAAGAAACTGCACATTTATGAGAGTGGTCGGCCTCCCACCCACTTCTGGTTCAACTTCCAAGTTGATTTGACACTCAAATCTAGACTGGATTCGATTGGATGGCTGGTCAAAGACCTAGAAATGCCCTAATTAGCCTCTTTACACACTACAAACTAGTTGAACAATAGCTCAAAGGAATGCTATAAAAAGGCCATGGATACACTTCATTTTTCAAGGAATTCAAAGCAAAGTTATGCTTCCATTATTCTCTTGAGGACTCTTCTATCCTTCCCAAGAGTATACTTGCAGCATTGCATTGGGAAATCCATCTCACCCCTTGAGTGGATTATCCAAGAGTTTTTTCACCATTTTCATTTTCATTTCTCAAAGTTGTAAGAAGAGCTTGCTTGTGGGGGTCCAAGAGCCCTCCCTTGGAGGAAGAAAGGACCCATAGTCCTCTTTCTTCTTGGAGTTTTCTTTAACTAATATCATCCTTATCATTGGTGACATGGGTCTAATTGTTTCTTTTGTCCTTATGTCTCTATGTTTGTGAAATTAGTTGTTGTTTTATTTCTTAGATTAATTCTTAGTTGTAGTTTGATATTTCTTTTTCTAACCCGTTTCCTTGCAGTTGTCCTGCTTAGAAAAACCAACTAAGCTTGTAAGAACCTCTATTTTTCTCACTAAGGTGATGAAGGAGGTGCAACAAACAAATTATTAAGATTTCTCCTAAAACCCTCAAGCCACAATCCTATCAAACTCTTCTTCATTGACTCTTCCAGTCAAAATTTCAAGTTAGCATGTTATTAATATTTTCTCACAACTCACAGGATTTTCCTAATAGACGACCCTATTGGGAAAATCTTCACGATATTTTCCATCAGGGTGGTAAGTTAACCTTGTATCATTCTTTTCTCGAAGCCCGCAACATGCATTCTTATTGGGAACATCTTCATGCAACTTTCTGCCAGGATGGTAACTTAACCTTGTATTGTTCTTTTCATGAAGCCCACAACCTGCAATCCTATCGAGAACATCTTCACATAATTTTTCATCTCGATGGTAACTTAACCTTGTGTCTTTTTTTCTTGAATCCTGAAAGCCTATTAGGAACATCTTCACAAAAAATTTCATCAAGGTGGTAACTTAACCTTGTACCATGCTTTTCTCGAATCCCACAACCTACAAGCCTATTGGGAACAACTTCACACACTTTTTCGTTGGGGTGTTAACTTGAGATTGTATTGTTCTTTTCTCGAATCCCACAACCTACAATCCTATCGCGAACATCTTCACAAAAGTTTCTATTGGGGTGGTAAATTAACCTTGAATCGTCATTTTCCCGAAGCTCACAACCCACAAGACTATCGTGAACATTTTTCTATGATTCCTCCATTAGAGTGTTACAACATAAAAACTCTTCCCATGAGATTCTTTCTCCATGAGGCTTCTTCTCATGAGTCCTTTTCCCAAAAAGTATCTTCCTCATTCTATATGGACCATTGATCTTTGATATCGGGGTGATATTAGTTGTCGGTTCTTGAAACTCTCCAAACTTTGTTGAACTTCCCCGATCCTATAAATGAATCTTGGTCATTGATCTTCCAACTTTTCAGTCGCCATTAAAATGTGAAATATGACCCCCTGTGCCAAATTTCACTCTATAACCTACATATTGACACCATTAATCTTTTTTTGTTATGGTTATGATGGAAATTTGGACTTAGATTCATTCATAAGTTTGGTGATTTCACTCTATTTTCACAAATTTCTCCAAATTTTTCATAGGTGAAACTCTACAACAATGAATTTCTACCAAATTTGCATTGGTTCTTGGCCCATACAGTTCTAGTGTTGAACCTTGAGGTTTGATACCAATCTATAATGTCCCCCACTACTAAACCCATAAAAAAAATTATGATACAATTAATTTACATACTACAGATCATGCTAAAAACACCCATATGCTTAATAGAAATTTCGATAAAAACATGCATACAACTAATCTACTCCCATATAATAGGATATAAACCATTTCAAACAAATAATTAATACATAACAATGTAACCATCATTGTAACTTAGATACAATATAAAATAATTAAATATTTTTATAACAATTTTCCAACCAATTGTAGAGGGCAAAAGTTCTACCCAACCATATAATTGTTGTCCCAAATATCAACAACAAGTCACCCCCAAGTTAGGGATAGGAATTCACAAAAGAGGGTATCTCTCCATTTTCCACTCATAACTCAATATTCTCACAACCAACTAATCTTTCCTACAACTATCCCAACTCCTCCAGCTCTCTTCCTCTTAACCTGTAACATCCATGTTTTTAAACCCTGAACTAGTGATATATATTGTGAATACAACATAAGGCCCAGAGCCAAAGAAATGTAATATGTAAATGATGTAAATTGAATATAATGAATAAAATGTGTCACTAGTTGTAGATGGACACTCATGGATATTTGGGCACTAAATTTCCGGAAGAGAAGGTAGGGTTCCAAGGGGGAGAGTTATCCATATCTATTAAACCAACACCCATTTCCTATTTTTCTCTAAATTATCCTTTCCATGAACCTTCCATTAGTTGTTGAGTTTTCTAGAGATCAATCATTGAATTCATGTAAGAGGGTTGGTGTGAGAGTTGCTTCCCATATTTATTGAGAGCATGGGGGTTCAATATAATCCACTCAGGGAAGATTGAATTTCAAGAAAGAAAGAGATGGAATTTGTATGGGTAGGGGGACCAGAATTAGGCATTCACGTTTTTGGAGAGGGAAAATTTTTTACATAGATTTTTCTAGCTAGAAATAGAGTTCTGAGTACTGAATCTTGAAGGTAGTCATTGTGGACACGTTTGGATACTTTTTGGAGCTGTAATCTCATGAAGAAAGATGTTGGGTGCCTAGGAGTGGCATTTTGTTCGAAATTCACTAAGGAATCATGTGTTTTTCTACTGGGTGAATTTGAGTTTGCATTTGTAGAATTCCTGAGGTCCCAATAAGTAGAATTCATGTCCAACATGAGTTGGAATCCCTGTAGGGGAGTGGAAAGGACTGAGGGACTATGAGAAGTGACGGCCAATTCCATCCCTTTCATTATGTAGGTTGGGGGGAAGTGAGCTCGTCGACTGGAATTAGTTGTGAGTTTAATTGTTGAAAATAGGACATTAGCCAGCCTTAGGGACCACCGTCTCTTATGGATTCATAGCCCCATATCAGGGGTGTATTTTTTTTTAGATATGGAACAACAAGGCTACGGTTGGGAGGAATGTCCATCCTCTGCAATGGGTTGCACATTTTATATGATAAGTGTTGTTATTTGTTTCTTGTATTCATGTATGATGTTGATATAGTTGTTGTGCAATTTACTCTTAATCATATTTGGATATTATTTCTTGTTGTAAGAAGAATGATGCATTTAAATCCATGTCTATGTGTTGGGATGTTTTTGTATGTTATTTATTTGTTCTATGCAGAGTTATGTAATTTTATTTACACTTTTAAGAAACATAGACAGTTGAAAGTGTATCTGAGCTACTAGTTCAACAATGGACCCATATGGGCGAAGAACTAGTGTGAATTTGAGTAAATTCGTTGTTGCATAATTTGGTCTATGTGAATTTAGGGGAAAATCAAGAGGAAATTAGAGTAAAATCCCCAAATTCATGGTCAAGATTCATGTCTAAATGAATCAAATTAGTTTAAGGAGTTTAATGGAACCAATTTGTAAAATTGCAGAGCCAAATTCAACTTGGAATAGTTGAATTTTACATTTTAATGGTCGTTGCAAATGTTAAAGGAAGATTGGTAAATTGACAATCGATATCATGTGTAATTGCGAGATAAAAGACCAAGATTAACCTTGATAAATTTAAAATTTTGTAAGGTTTTGGCCATTTGGAAGGTCAAAAAATCCATGGACGAGATTCAATTTTGGCAGTAACTGGAAGTTGAAGAGATTGATGACTTAGATTCATCAAACATTTTGGTTGAAAATTCCTATGTGTGGAAATTAGACAAGATAAATCATCAACGACTGATGGTCAGGTCAGCTGAAATAATGAAGAGTTTGGTTAAGGAATAAGGAAACTCTAATGGTTGATGGTTGATGATTGGCGTCAACCAAATCCATTTAAGTATTTTCATTTTCCATTGGAAATCATCGATTGTCAATGGGTTGATGTTCAGGTGTCACTCGATTCAACAAAGTGTTTCGAATCAAGGTAGAGAAGTCTTCGATGGTCGATGGATCGATGGTTGGGTGTTGACCAATTTGGCAAAGAGTCGATGTTCGACCAAGATAATAGATCGATGGGATGATGGGTTGATGGTCGAACATCAACCAAATTCGATAAAGGAGTTTGGGTCATTTAAGAGAATTGATCGATGGTCGATGAAGGAAGGAGGGTGATGATGTTTCATGCCATGTAAAAATCAACGTGTCATGCCATGCCAGTATCAATGTGTCATGTCACTTAAATTGATTTGACACATCAGGATGGAATTTCATGCTACATCAGTAATTTCCACATCATCCCAGAAGTGGTCGACGACCGATGGTTGGGTTAGCCAAATTGGAGAAGTTTTTTTTAATGTCATTGAGGAGCGTTGAAGACCAATGGTGCGATGGTCAGGCATCGATCGAATTCGTGAGGAGTTAAATTCTCCAAGGGAACTCATCAGTGGTATATGGTCGATGGTCAGGTCGTTCGGTTCATTGATGTAGTGTGAATAGATTTCCAAAGGAATGGGTCGAGGGTCGATGGTCAGGTTGGAAATTTGGGAGAAATGTTGTGCACGTCCAAAGGAAAGAATCAGTCGAGGATGGATGATGGAATGAAAATCAATGGCTCAGATTCCATGTGATTTTGGATCACAATTCATATTTAAAAGGTTGTTAGAACAAAAAAATAGTTCTTTTATGAAAACTTTTATGGTTTTTGAAGGTCATTAACTTGCGGGGTGATTTTGAGGCCCTAAACGATGTTTTTATCCAATCAAAACCCACAAAAACATAGTGTAACAAGGTAAACATTTTCAATGTAGTTCAAATAAAATAACTCGAAGAGAGCTTTTGAATAAGCTAAATTATTCGCAAAATAGAGCTTGTATGGGAAAGTTACAACCAAAATAGTAAGGGTAAAATTTTGACTCTAGTTTACTTCCAGAGGGCGTAACTCATAGCTTGGAAGTATGTTTGGGGCATTGGAGAAATTGATGGAAATATTATGAACCATAGAACATAGCCATTGAGCCATATTTAAGACATGGGTATGTAAAAATGCGCAGGAAGAGAAATAAGACACGTGTAGCATACATGAATAAATTGGGTATCAAAACTTCTTTGAACCATAACTTTCAGATCAAAGCTTGGATTTGAGAAAACAAATGGTCATTGGAAACTTATTGAGGAGTAGAAGGAATATTTAAACCCATAATTTTGAATTGAGTGTCATATTTTATCATAAATGGAAAAAAAAGATTGTTCTAAGAGTAAATGAGTGGAAATTGTAGCATGTGGATGTTATAACGTTTTTCTCATAACTTAGATTGAGGCATGAGTAAATTTGTTGGAAATTTGTTTCAGAGAGGAATGCATTTATGAAATCATATTTTGGAGTAGTGCATTAATAATTTTCATAATTTAGAATGAATAATCACCTGTAATCTAATTAATAAATATTTTGCAATATGCTTAATTCTGACAACAATTATTTCATGCACATTCTTGTAGAATTAAATATACAGACCTTAGTTCCTATATGAGAACTAGAGATACAAATGATGCACAATGATATTGCAACCTTGAAAAATAAATCATAAGTCTACATGTCATCACGGGAAATGTTGAGACTGAGTCTAATGGGAGAAGAGACAAGAAAGAGCCTAAAACTATGAGAATCTTGCAAAAAGAAGTGTAGAGCTATAGATCCAATAATGAGAGGATCATGAAGGATCAAGCAGAGATAATTAAAATATTGAATATGGTATAGAATAAGTTCAACAAATATTCAGGTAGGAGGAAAGAATATAGTGCCAAGCAAGTGAAATTGTTTAGGGCTCATGATAGGATGAATGATCATGGAGGATCCATAAGACCAAGGAGTATTAGCAGGAATCAACATCATCATTCCCTAGGGAAATGGACCAAAAAAACATATGCATATTCAAGGTAAGAAATAAACCCAAGTATCTCTCCCATCAAGCATTAAAGAAGGAGGCATGGGTCAGATAGCTTGCAAGGGGAACTAAGGAATATCAAGACACCATCATTTTATGGAGAAAATAAGAAAGGTGATGATGCAAAAGCATGGTTGTTGGGAATGAGGAAATAATTCTAGTTGCATAACTATTCTTCAAATGAAGAATCCGTAATTGTAGCCTACCACCTTTATGGAAAGACATCTATGTGGTGGGATCAACTGAAGTAGGTTAAGCACCTTGATGAGAAAATAATTTATTGGAAGCAACTCAAGAAACATTTTTAGAAACAATACTTGTCATAGTATTATTATGACAAGAAGATGCAAGAGTTCTTTGAACTAAAACTTGGGAACATGACTAGGGATGAATATGAGAGGAATTTCTTGAGACTTCTAGGGAACATGAGCTTCATCAGAGACGAGAAGGTAAAAACTCATAGGTTCCTGAGTGGACTTCCATCCTTCTATAAGGACAAAATTTAGTTTGATGAGCCCAAGAATTTAGAAGAATCCATAATAAAGGCCAAGTATTTGTATGAGCATAATAGAGAAAAGAAATATTTCCAAAGGGCCTAGGATGACAATAAGAACGGAAATATGGATCAAAGGAATAAATTATTCAAGCCACCTTTCATCAAAAATATATCTCAATCATATCATAGAGGGAAATCATCTTAATATGATCATAAAATGACAGAGTCCTTGGGAAAGAGGAAAAAACAACATCCCATAAAGTGTTATGGATGTCACAAAGGAGATCACTTGTATAAATAGTATCCTCACCAAGTAGATAATATTAAGACTTTGCATAGCATCAATCAAGAGGAGATGGTAGAGGACGTGGGAAAAATCATGCCAAGGATCTATGAAGCCTTGGACAATAGTCAAGAAGACTATCAATACCACATGATTGAAGTGGAAGGTAAGATTGATAATCATCCCATAGTATTTTTAATTGATTTTGGAGCTAGTCATAGCTATATAGATCCAAATCTAGTTGAAATATTTAAATTGAAGAAATGTAAGCATGGAAAGTCTTGGTTAGTTCATCTTGATATTGGAACCAAGATAAGAATTAATGAACCTTTCAAATAATGTTTATTGGCACACAGTGGGAAGACCCTGGGTTCAATAATAATAAACCAACAAAACCCTTAGAAACCGTCCCTTTCGACATCACTTGCAAGCAAGTGAAGTCTCACATGAGACATCTAGAGGAGCTGTAGGAACCAAGTTTATATGGTGATGAGGGGAAGTGAGGTATTCAACATGACCATACTATGCATTGTTCATTTATTTACTGTGTGTGTAATTTCCATTACTTAACCTTTAATTATCATGCAATATATCCCATGTGTGACATCACTCCACTTAACATCCATTCATTTGTCATTAAATTAAGTTCACATGATCATAAAAACATATATCAGTGACATATTCAGAATACTAAACATTCACTATCATTGCATAGTAGCCGCAAACAGTAAACAAATCTATAATAACCATCCATCCCATGCGTCATAAACATAACACACATAAGCAACACATCAAGAAACAATATTTTAACGTGGTTCACCCCAAACTGGGCTACGTCCACAATGAATGTATTCTTATTCATTCATTCATAATATCCATTACATCCATGCAAAATTCTCTCATACAATGATATTCAATAAAACCCCAAACCCACCATTGTTGTTTTATGTCGCAGTGCACACATACCTTTCTATTAATATTTAACTCGACAAATACTCGACTACTCAACTAAAATAGTCAGCAATATGAATAATTATCCAACTCTTCACTGAACACACACTCTACTGGCTAATCTCTCCTCTACCCAAAAACCCATTACATATTTATATTATTTTATTAGGGATAAGCACGTTGCAACATGGTTAACAAGTGGAAAAAATGTCCCAAAACTTCCTAACTAATTGTCATTTCTTCTGCATTGAATCATGATAATGTGCTATCTTTTTTCTACATGTGATGCTACTTTGAAAAAATTTCTCACAATCGGCTTCTACGTGATTCCAAAAACTTATCCGAAATAGCTTGCTCCAACAGGGCCCCAACACTCACATGTGGCTCGTCTCGAGGAACTTATGTTTTTTGCTTCTCTCCCTTCAACGCGATATTGGTTTCCAAGAAGTTCTAAAATGTTTTCTTAAGAACAGGTGAAGGGGACGGTTGTCAGAGCATGATAACAACACAGGTATAAGAAGAGTTAGAAAAGAAAGAAGAACATATGAAGGGGATGGTCGCCACTGCTAAGAAAAAATTTCATAACTTCTTTGGTGACTAATAGCATGGTGAAGGGAGAGAAACAATAGACATAAGTGGCTCATCCCAAGCCACTTATGTTTGTTGTTTCTCTCATCTTTTTTATTTCAGATTATAGTTTCTTGTTGTCTGCTATTATTGTCATCCTCTCTTCTGGTGGAAAGCTACTCGTTGTCTCCTTAAAATTTTGTGCTTTCTCCTGCGTTGCTTGAATCTTCTTCCCTATTGCTTGTAACTCGACATCTTATGTCAAATGAATATAGAATTTTGTTCTTTATTCAAAAAGTTTTTCACGCTCTCATTCTAAACTCTTGATATTCTCAATAGTCATGTTCACCATCTTCTTTTTTTTCTCTCTCTCCTCAGGTGGAGTACCTAGTATTACATGTGCTTCCAATTTTATAATCTTCGAGTAGAATAATTGAATAGATACACCGATCTTTGACATTTTCACTTCTATTGGAGTATCCACCTCCATTGGTACTTCTATAATTTCCTTGTACACTTGTTCAAATCCATGTCACTTCCTCTCTTCCTTCTGTGCAACTTCATCGATTTCCATCATTACTCTTGTTAGAAAAATAGGTTCACGAATAAATAAAATCAAACACATAAGATACACAATACAATAGAGACATAGATATACGTGGTTCACCCAGTGTGGTATACATCCACTGGAGATATTTCTAGGACCTTCCATTTTATTTTCCAACAAAATGAAGGGATACAACATATAGCTCAACCATTGTAACTTCCTCTTCTTCCTCTCACAGTCTCCTCTCATAAAGATGTTAAACAATAATATCATAAGGATGATAAATAATACTTCATAAGGACGCTAAAGAATATTATCATGCATGTGATGTTTTTCAAAGGGTGGAAAAGCCATCCAAAAAGGATGAGATGCCTTTACACCCATAGGTTACCTTGCAGAAATTTCATAAATGGGGGATATACTTTGTTGGACCAATCAACCCATTATCAAGAAGATTAGGATCTAGGTACATAATCACTATGATGGATTATTTGACCAGATGGGAAGAAGCAACACCATTCTTGAACTACACCATGGAGATTAATGTGAGGTTTTTATATGAGAATGTAGTTGCAAGATTTGGAAGCATGTGCATTTTACTCAGTGATCAACAAACACACTTCCTGAATAAGAAAATCAACATACATTTGGTCTCTTGTTTAGTTAAGGTTGGAAAAACAACACAAGATAGTATTGATTGGATGATTTATAGGAGTACCTATGAATACATATAGGATGTGCAGTATAGTAGATTTCGAAGTCATCAAGATCATGGATGATATTCATCCATATCCAACACTAATGGGACTTGAATGGGCGTTTCAAAATCAGGTGACCATTAATATTAAAATTATAGAAATGATATTTGAGGTAGGATACTTGAAGGTTATTGCAACATTGGATCCAACAAAAGGAAAGAGGTATATCGAACCAACAAGAGGGAACAAAATTGACAATTTGTATAAGATGACTGCATGGATGGATGACTATGTTAACCCCACTGCAGATGGTGAACTCAATTGGAGAAGAATTATCTTGTGTGTGTCAAATTCAAACGAATTTTTGTAACATTGGAAGTAAAGGATGCATGAAGTATCAAATAAACGATGTACATGCATAACTTGATCATTGTGTTGGCTTGGGACATATTTATGTGATCCACCCAAGTATGATGGTTTTTCTGACATAGAATATTTTGTATACTTGTTTGAGTTTCAATACCTGAACAACAAATATTGTTGGTATTAGATGCTTTCCTGAAAGCTACTTCAGTGATATGGTGAGCTACACACAAACAGGGAATGGAAGACTAGTCATAGTGTAGAATACTAATGCAAGTAAGATTTGGAATGAAGGTTGAGTACATTGTGCAAAATTATACAGGGGTAAGAAACACAATAGATCATTTTTTCCAGTGAAGAAACATATGGGGATTGATACTGAAGGAGGAATTGTTGCACATGTTTGTACATACACTGGATACAATTCCTAAGAATTGGCACCTGGAGCTGGAAATGTGTAGAGAAACAACAAACTGGGATGAGCTTATTGAAAATTTTAAGGTAACCTTTACATTTGAACATGAATATATGCTAGTAGATGCATCCTTATAGGTCATGTGAACCAAGATATTTCCAGAATAAGGGCCAACTGAGGTGGTACCTATGTGTAGTGTGCATAGAGCTTCTTTGACGTTTCGTGAGCTACTAGAATGTTATAATGTTTCTAAGGAAGAGAAAGACAAGGAAGATCCAAGGAATGTATAAGTACCTGAAAATGAGGGGGAACACACAGTAGAAGGACCTGACTTGACTATGTTTTGTATGCACAACCAATAAAGACATGGAAGGTAAACATTGGTATTACAGAAAATCCAATGTTTGCATAGATTGATCATTACTGGAATGATGAAATTGTGGAGAATATTGAAAATTTATTGTGCAAGTATCAAGATATATTCCCAACTACATTCTCATAACTGAAGGGGATAGTTGGTGATTTAGGAGAGATGAAGATCCATTTGAAACCCAATTCTAATCCAGTGATACAAAGACCCTACAAGTTAAATCCTAAGCATAAATAGAAGGTGAAGGAAGAGATAGACAAGATGTTAGAAGCAATTATTATTGTACCAGTGGTGGAATCAAAATAGATAAGCCCAATACTGGTACAAGATAAGAAAATAGGAGGAGTCAGGATTTGTGTAGACCTGAGGATAGTTGGTGAATTAAAGGGTATATATGGTGAGTTAGGAGAGATGAAGATCCCTTTGATACTATATGCTAATCCAGTGAGACAGAGACCCTATAGGTTAAATCCAAAGTACAAGGAGAAGGTGAAGGCAGATATATAAATTATTTTATAAGTAGGAATTATTGAACCAATGTTGGAATCAGAATGGATAAGTACAATGGTGGTATAAGATAAGAAAACAGAAGGAATCAAGATTTGTGTAGACCCGAGGAAACCAAATGATGCATTTTTTCATGATCCATTTCCAACACCGTTTATAGATGAAGTACTAGAGAATTTAGGAGGGAAGGAGGCTTATTCTTTCACAGATGGATTCCCATGGTACCATATGTTAGTCCCTAAAGTTGCACTTGACTGTGAGAGGGAAAGCTAGGGCATCATCAGGTTATTGCAATGGTATTTTAAGGGTTTTATGAATTTGTTTTTTAGAGAATGATTGAAAGTTGATTCAAGGGTTCAAGGTAAACACATAACTCAAAATAAATCTAGAATATAACCCACTAATTTAGTAAAAGGTAGTCACATTAATAGATCAGAAAATAAGGTAAATAAAGTGACAAAATATGAGAGCATTCAATTTTTCAACCCCATATAGATTTCATATTTAAAAATATAATTGAGAAACAAGAACATGTACTTAAAGGAAAATCTTGATAATAGACAATAACAGTAAATTATTCACTATATTACTTAAGACCAAGAAATCAATCCATTGCAAAAGAAAAATGACTTCAAGTAAGAAAATAAATAGAATATGAAATGAAAGAAAATCTGACCATCAACATGCCTTTTCCATTTGGTATCAATGTGGGATAAAAAAATGTCTTACAGTGAAATTAAAAATAGGTCCCTAAAATCCCAACTTGTTGACCCTCATACAATCTTCCTTTTGTGTATTTAAAGTACACAGAATATTATTATGGATCCTATTTTCTAGTTTACAGTTTGTAATAGGATCTATTCAATGCCTATCTTCTACGAGAATTAGCTCAAACGAGTAGTTAAAATGACAATGTAGTAGAAGGCTTAGCAGCTAACTCAAAATATCTTTTACAAAAACTTGGAAAATCCCACAAAGTGAGGAATCATATCTTACTAAGTTGTTCCATCCGAAATATCAAAATTTCATTTGATCAAAATATAGGAATTAATTGTTCATCTTTTTTATCCATGAGTAACCACATCAAAACATTCAAAACTACAGGAAATAACTTCATAGATCATCATGGTATAATGGCTGCACTCAATTTGGTGTCTCTCTACTTTAATTTGGTTGTTAACACAACATTATGCCAATATAACTTGAAATTTGATTCTCGTACCTACTTTAGTAGTGTGTTTTGTTCCTTTCTTTTCCTTTTAAAATTTTGTATCTTCTCTTGTTGTCTGAAATTCCATTGCTCCATGAAGGATTTATCTTTCTTTAATTGTTTTACCATACCCTGTATCTCCTTAATCCTATCTTTTTCATTTCTAATTTTAACTTTAAACTTTCGATATTCCTCTACGGGTGCAGGTAGATTCAGGTTTATAGTAGCTTGAGGTTTTCTTAATTTGATCATATATATTGAATATAATCCATAGATATGATCTTCATCTTTCGTGCTATCAGAACCCCTCGCCTCTGGAAGGTTTGGAATCTAGTCTGGTTCTGCAACATGGTCATCTTTGTCATCAAAAACTACATTTGTACCTCTAAACACAGATTCATATTTTGAAGTTGATTTAGTTGTTTCTCTTGTCACATGTCTCCTGAAGTATTAATCAACTTGTTTTCCCTTTTCTTGTCTCTTCCTCAAGTTTTCAGACTCTTTCTCAGTTCTGTGCAAATAAGATGTCTCTGCCCATTTTTTGATGCTTGTCTTGGAATATTCTAAATTATCCTCTATAATTATAAGATTCTACTTTTTAATGGATGGATGAAATATGGCCTTTGAATTTAATCTAAATTTATTGGCAGATCTGGTGGAGTTTCTCCTAAGGAACACAGGCACGGGTGTTGTCTTTTTCCTCTGTTTTTTTACTTTTGCATTATTCTTACTTGTAGATTTTTGTTTCTTCTTGATTGGAGTCTGAACTGGGCTCATAGTATAATCCTCATCTTCATCAATTTCCAGCTTTATATCTGGATTGGGAAATATGTCAATGTCTTCATCTCGTTTAGATTTCTTACCTTGAATAGTGGTAGGTTCCTCATGATTTTTACCTACAGGTAAATCTATAATGGTTTGTTGAGTTTGTAATTTCCTCTTGCTAGCCTGAGTTACCCTAGCTTCAGGTGATTCTTCTTTAATTAAGAACTCAGTGGCTTTACCAGTCTGTTTCTGTTGGGATGATTTCTTCCCTTTGGTATTTTTGGATTTATTTGAATGTAAATCATTTCTTAAATACTAAATTATCCAATCCTAGGATATCTAGACTTCGTTTAAAGAGAAGATTACCAATGTCTTAATCAATCCCTAATGAAAGAGACTTCATTTAGCTGTAGCAGGGTGGGATTGCACCCTCTTTGAAATTTTAGATAAACTCTTAAGTAGAAAATAGGGTAAATTAATGGGATAATCACCATTAATATGAATTAACAGTCTGATATGGTAGAGGTAAAGAAATGAAAACCTTCCCTCACACGTAATATACTTGTGGATGATTAGCAAAGCGGTATGTCATTCCTTTTTTACCCAACTATGTGGTATTCCATTTTTCCAATTAGGGTTTTGTTTTTTTGTGATTAAAAATTGATTCACAAATTCCATAACCACATTCTCCTTATTCCACCACCTTTCCCCATACACTAGTAATCTACAAGCTTTAGCAATTGAATGTTCAGTCACATGCATCAGTAATTTTCCAACTATAGATTCAAAGCCATCAAAATTATATGTGAAAACCATTGAAATATGTTCATCGTGCCCCTAGAAGGTTGTGAAAAAGTCAAACCAACCCACATATTTGAACCTCTGCACCATTTGAGGGTACGCTTTGAGTAATTCCATGCCCTTAGGCTCTAGTATGATAATTTGACCACTCTTTTTTGGTGTCGTGTTGTTGATATGGTCCTATAAAAAAATCTAAGAAGATTGATGATTTGAATTCTCAATTCCCGTGGGTTGTTAAGAACTAAAATTACTTCTTTCTTCGTTTTGATTCCTACAAAAAATAATCTACGCACTAAAATAGAAGGTGATCAGTTTTTTTATAATATCCAAACATGTTGATTTGATGCAGCTGTGGCGGGTACAACTCAATCCCTCATATGTATTTGTTATTATTGAAATATCAACCCAAGAATAGATCGTGAAGAGGCATACAGATCCTCTAATCATGATTTGAGAAATTATGACGCGATCAGGGCATGATGGCACATGTAAAACTATGATTATTCCTAGCATTGCAGGAATAGTGTTATTCCTATAGCGCCTTTTCTAACTTGGAAAAAAATTGAAAATTCAAATAATGAATGGAAAAGTGTTATGACAAGATTTATCATATCAACTTATAAACCTTTAAAAATACAAAAATTATTTAAGAGTGAAATAAAAATTGGAAAAAATGACCCTTTAAACCAAGAGGTAAAAAACCAAGTTTTGACAAAAAAACATAAGAAAGGAGGAACAAAGACTAGGTGTACTCACTTACTCAAAAAACAAAGTTGGATACTAACAATGGCTCCTTCTGGGGGTAAAGTTTCATGATAAAACTTTAAGATCTGTTGACCATTGCCTTTATATCCTTCTGATTCTTTGATTTCCTTGTTCTATCATCCTTTATTTAAAACACAAACCATAAAGAAACAATTCCATTCGGTATATGGAGTCTTTATTTTAGTTAAAAAGACAACCTACTGTATAGACTGGAATTTTTTGAAAAATCTTAAAGAAAGTAATTCTTCAGGAACTGCGCCTCCAAAAATATCAGTTTCATCCAAATTATGTAAGATAATAGTATCGTTATCCATGACATTGGCTATTTTGAAAGGAACGTACCATAAGTTGTCAAACTTACCATGTTTAGCTTTGTCCTCTCTTCTAGCATCCCATCTCAATACAATTTCTCCCTCTTTGAAAATATATTTCTTGGTTCCCTTATCAAATGTGGATTTGAATTTTCTCTGATGAAAAATAGCTTTCTGATCCATATTTTCTCTAGCATGTTGAACCTCTATCATCTAAAAAAATATCCTTTGAATATCATTGGGTTCTTCTAACTCCTCTTGCAGAAATTTAAGAAAAGGTAAAACCAATTGAGTTGGAAAAATATCCTTTATTCCATACACCATTTGGAAAGGGTAAGTTCCAATATATTTCTTATTGATGATCCGATCAGCCCATAGGGAAAATTTTAACTTGGAATCCCATGACTTCTTGTTTTTTGCAAGTAGTTTTTTGATAATCCTTATGAGGATTTTATTGGATGATTTTTCTAACCCTTTTCCTTGGGGATAATAAGGAGTGAAGTGGACCAATTGGATGTTATACTTATTGAAAAAATCAATCATGGAGTTTGATTTGAAAGCTTGAGCATTGTCAGTAACTAGCTTCTTAGGACAACCAAATATAGAAAAAATATGCCATTCAAGAAATTCCATGATTACCTTGTATGTTGCATTCCGATTTGGAATTTCTTCAATCCCCTTAGTAAAGTAATTTTTGGCTATAAGTATCCACTTATGTTGTACAAAATATGAAGGATTGATTTCCTCAATGAATGCTAAGCCCCATTATTGAAATGGTCCATGAGAAATAATGGAATTTAAAGGAAAATACATAAGTTTTTTCTTTCCTGTAAACTTTTGACATGGTTCACATGCCTTGACCTACGCAAATATGTCTGAAAAAAGTACTGGAAAATAATATCTTGATCTTAAAATATTGAAAGAAGTAGCTTTCCAATGGTGATGACTTCCACAAACACCATGATGTAAATCACAAAACAATTGTTTTTCCTCTTCTTCATTAACACACCTCAACTAAATCCCATTAGGATCTTTGCATAACAAGATTTGATCAATAATGAAATATTTCACTAATTTCAATTTAAGTGATCTAAAATTTGATTTATTCAATTCAGGAGGAGAATGAATATTTAGCAGAAAAAATATTGTATCTTTGTACCATGGTGAGGAAGAATATTTGCTTCTTACCTATAGGCTCGTTTCCCCAATTTGAAATGAAGAATTCTGTGATTAGCTTGAGAAATGATACAATCCAATTGCTTTGCAATTTGAATCTATCATTAATTTATGAAGGCCTTGTACTTTTATTAACAGAGTGGGATTTATAGTCATATTGTATTCCAAAATGTTCATTATCCATTTTCCTCTCTTTTCTTCACAAACAATTTGAGCCAGAATTTATTTAACTGCACTATTTGGAACATATGCAGTGATCGCAGATTGTAGAACATATATCATAAAAGATTTTAAAGCCTTCACCAAATCATATTCATGTTTCTCCATAATATCGTATTTCAATTCATAGTCTCTGAGATTTTTTGTGAAAAAAGAGATAGGTTTCCCATACCCCTGATCATTTCTTTGTAAAAGAACAACAACTATAGTGTCTTCAGAAGAAAATGAAAAAATCATGAATTCCTTGGAGTAATTTGGGTTGATGAGAACAGGGGCCTGAACAAGATCCTTCTTAACATTTTCAAATAATTATTTAGCTTACGGTATACACTTGATTTCTGCATCCTTTTTCAACATATGAGAAATGCACTTGATGATCTCTGCGAAATTTGCTATAAATATCCTTAAAAAATTAATTTTACCTATAAAGGATTTCATAGAATTATTTTTTCTTGGAATTTCTATCCGTTGAATAGATTTTACTCTTTCAAGATCTATCTTGATTCCTTCTAGTGAAACAATATGTCCTAAAAAAATTCCTTCTTCCATGGAAAATGAGATTTTTTGGGGTTTAATGATATACCATACCTCTTGTATTTTTCAAATGTCTTCTTAAAATGATGTAAGTGTTCTTCATTAAAGGTTGAAAATACAGTGATTTCATCAAGATAAATAACCATAAACCTATCTTTCTCACCAATAAATGCAATATCCATAACCCTCTGAAAGGGTTCTCCTGCATTCATCAATCCAAAAGGAATATTTCCATACATGAAAGTGCCCCAGGGAGTGGTAAAAGTTGTTCTCTTCTTATCTTCTTCCATTACTAATATCTGATTATACCCTGAATAGCCACCAAACAGAGAAATCTTCTTTTCCCCTACTACTCTTTGTAAAATATGATCCATTTTTGGTAATGGATAATTGTCTTTTAAAGAACATCTGTTCAAATTCCTAAAGTCCACACAAAGCCTTATCTCTCCACTCTTTTTCTTGACAGGTACTAAATTAGCTACCCACTCTAAGTATCTTAGGGGTACTATAATTTTGGCATCAAATAACCTTTTCAATTCTTTTTCTATTATGGGTAACAACAATGCATTGAATTTCCTAGACTTCCTCTTAAAAGGTTTTGATCCAGGATTTAAAGGAATGTTGTGCTTCATAATCTCTATATCAAAAACCTTTAGGTCTTCATAAGACCTTGCAAATACATCTAAATATTGTTTCATCAAATTTACATACTTGTATCTCAGGTTTTCAGATAGTTTTCTAGATAATTTCACCATCCTGGGATTTAGATCTGAAATGATATCGTAGTCTATCACATCAGTATCTTCTGTTTGAATAACAACTTTTATGGAAACATAGTTGTGGTCAAATAATCTCTCAAGTGGAACCAAACCTTTAGTTATATGATTTGTTTTCAATTCAATAATTTTGTGCCCAACAACACTGTCTTGAAGAACATTTGCATCATGAACTTCCATATCATAATTCTCATTATCTTGATCTATTTAAATATTGGAAAATTCATCAATGGTAATTGAGAATATTTGAATCTCCTGGTCATCTTTAAAAACTTGCCAATTTTTTATGTTATCTTGTATTGAGAGTTTGTGTCTGACCTCAATCTCAAATTTTAAGTTAGGAAAAATTGGAGTCTTGAAGTTACTGGCTGCAAGTTCTAAAGAGTCATATTGTTGATTCAAATTCATGTGCACAAAAGTGATGTTGAATGCCAAGAAGAAATTATCCACATAATCCCACACATCATTCCTATATTGCTTTAGCCTCTATTATTTAGTCTGGTAAATATTTTTTATCTGATGGATACTAAGTTCTGAATCTCCGAAAACAGAAAGCTTATCTATACCCATATTTTTAGCATATTTTAATCCTAACAACAAAGCTTCATATTTACTGATTTTGTTGGTTGTATCAAATTATAGTTTGTATGACATAAGAATAACTTCTATGGTAGGGGAAATGAAAACAATCCCAGCCCCAGAGCCTTATTTTGAGCAAGCCCCATCATAGAACATTTTCCAGACAAATTTTTTTGCACAGTCTTCAACTGTAGGTGTTATTTTTCTAATTGATATTTCATCCATCTAATAACCAATGTAAAAATTAGAAGAACCAAGTTCATCTTCTACAACATATATGGGATGATTACTTGGGTTTTCATGATCACTTACCAAGTAATCCAACCTTACTTACCTGTAAAATCTTTGATGTTATCCACCAAACACAGGTATGGTAGCATAACTAAGATCTATTTGTAATGTGCCTCCTACTTTTTTAGCCCATGACCTTGATAGAAGCATCCCAAAATTTGGAGGTATGTCAGCCACAATAACATCCAATACCACACTTTTCATCAGTAACTGAGATAAAATAACAACCATGTATTTAATGACTCTCGGACATTTACATTTTTTGGACTCAAATGAATATAGATCTAGGTAGGGTTTAGTGATGTCTAAACCTAATTCATCCATTACCACTTTTGGCATGACATTGTTTGAAGCTCCTGAATCCATTAAAAAATTATGCAATATTTTTTCATGAATGTTCAGATAAATGTAAAAAGGAGGAGAAGCATCAACTATGTCTTCAATATGAGGTCCAGTGGCTATAACAAGATTCTCATATTCAAGGTTGATAGTATCTAAAAAGGTGACATAAGCAGGGGGATGCAATGCCTTGAGAACATAATTTCTAAATGGATCTATTTTCATCAATTCTATTAGAGGTATGGGGATTTTAATCTTGTTAATTTCATTTTCCAAGATGAAAGAAGAAACAACCTTTTCAGTTTCCTTTAATTCTATAGTACCAACCTTGACAGGTTGCTTTAATTGTTGATCAATTTTAATCCAAAAAATTTCTTTACTGACTCCTAATTTAACTAGAGCACTAGCCTTCTTTGTTGAAACATGTATATCCACTTTTGGTGTGTTTAATCTGGATCTAAGATCATACTTATTTATTTTAGGTTCCTTCTGGATAATTTCATCAACATCCCCTTCTTCAAATTGATTTAATATAAGAGCATATTCATAATCCTATTGTGTCAAGTGATTAGGAGACAATTCTGATTCATTTGAATGCACTATAGGATCATCTTCAATATCATCTACTTCTTCAACCTCTTCTAGTGCATTATTTTGAAAAGGGAGATTTTTTTTTTGATAATCTTGGTTTTTGCTTTCTCTTGGTAATATTTGAGGTACATTATTAGGTCTCCTAAACTGGTTAGGATTTATGTATCCACCTTCCTTTGTAGGTATGCTAGGTTGTTTTTGTTCCATTTTCAACCTAGCCATTTCATATGTCAAGGTTTTCAACATTTTATCCATTTCATCCATCTTAGAATCAGATGTTGTATGAGAAGAAGAAGGGAGATCTTCTTTCTATTTTTTCCTGTCTCTATCACCCCTGGACTTTAACTTTTTTGCTGCTAGTATGTTGGATTCTACCTCAATAGTTTCTTCCTACATTGGACTCAGAGCAGAATGCCTCCTTTCTCTCAACAACAAAGAAAATTCAGTATCAAAGGCATTAGAAAAAAGTAATTTTGGTTGATGTTTCTGAAGGCTTTATTTCATTTAGAATTTTACTATACATTTTATTGAACCTTTTAGTAAAATCAGATATAGATTCTCCTTGTTTTCTTTTCAAAGCACCAAATTCAGTGATGTAATATAAGTATTCTTTCTTATCTCCCCAATGTATTAAAAAGGTATCATTCAGTGCATCAATATCAACAATTGAATTAGGTAGCAAGCTTCTAAACCATTTTCTTGCTTCACCATCTAAACTCTGCACAAAAATTCTCATTCAAAAATCTGCATGCTCCACATTAAAATTTTCTACAAAGTTGTAGAAAGAATTTAAATGCTCTTCAGCAGTACCTCCTTCTTGTTCATTGAATCTTGGAAAATACTTCATATAATCATTGGGTAGAAAATCATACAGGACTTGTGGCAGGTTTAATGGTGCATAGTTAGCTGCAACTATTGCATCCATTCTATTTACATTCATATTTACCACCTTTGTTGTTTAGGTTGTAGGAGTGAGAAAAAATGGTGATGTAGAAAGAGAGATTGTTCCTTGAGTGAAGAAAATTAAATGAGATGATATAAGTTCTTGATCTTTATAAAACAAAGGTTTCTTTTCTAGACTAAGGTAGGATGATGGTTCCAGAAAAAGAGGGTTTTCAAAAGAACAATAACATGGTTTATTTTCTTCAGAAGAAAAAGACTGAGGTGATGATGAGAGTGTTTATGGTTCTCTTTTAATATCTTTACTATGATCTCTCAAAGCTTCAACTACAGATAAAGTATTTGTTTTTTCTTATTCAATGAGATCAACAAACAACTTCCATTGATTTAGATTTAGTTATGAAATATTTGAAGGAAAGGAAATAATAGCAGGCTCAATAATAGGATTTGTCTCGCTCTCAAGAATCACTCCTTCATCTTATATGAGTTTGACAGTTTTAGAAGACTGTCCTTGAGTGTTGGTTGAATGCAATTTTTATTTTGAGACACAGGACTGTCCGAAATTATTTAAGGTTTTCTTAATAATTTTTCAGGATCTAGCACTACTCCAACAGGCTTAGGATCTGGTTTTTTCCCGGTAACTTGTTTCTTTGTAGAGGATGAGGAAGTTGGAGGAATTTTAGGCCCTTTTATTTGTATTTTAGGAATGATAATTACCACAAAGGAGTCGCCAGGTGAAAAATACACAATCTCATGTAATTCTCCAAAATCTTGTTCACCATCAAGATTTGGATATGATCTTGTCGTTTTCCCAGGGAAAAATAATTCGTGTCTTTGTCCCTATCATCGACACCAAAATATGTTAATCCCTAAAGTTTCACTTGACTGTGAGAGAGAAAGATAGGGCATCATCAGGTTATTGCAATGGTATTTTAAGGGTTTTATGAATTGGTTTTTTATATAATGGTTGAAAGTTGGTTCAAGGGTTCAAGGTAAACACATAACTCAAAATAAATCCAGAATATAACCCACTGATTTAGTAAAAGGTAGTCACAATAATAGATCAGAAAATAAGGTAAATAAAGTGAGAAGATATGAGAGCATTAAATTTGTCAAACCCATATAGATTTCTTATTTCAAAATATAATTGAGAAACAAGAACATGTACTTGTAGGAAAATCTTGATAATAGAGAATTACAGTAAAGTATTCACCATATTACTTAAGACCAAGAAATCAATGCATTACAACAAAAAAATGACTTCATGTAAGAAAATAAATAGAATATGAAATGAAAGAAAATTTGACCATCAACATGCCTTTTCCATTTATTATCATTTGGGATAAAAATGTCTTATAGTGAAATTCAAAATAGGTCCCTGAAATACCAACTTATCGACCCTCATACAATCTTCCTTGTGTGTATTTAAAGTACATAGAATATTATTATGGATCCTCTTTTCTAGTTTACAATTTGTAATAAGATCTAGTCAGTGCCCATATTCTAGGAGAAACAACTCAAACGAGCACTTAAAATGCCAATGTAGTAGAAGGCTCAACAACTAACCCAAAATATCTTTTACATAAACTTGGAAAATCCCACAAATTTTGGAATCATATCTTACTGAGTTGTTCCATCTAAAATATCAAAATTTCATTTCATCCAAATATAGGAGTAGAATTGTTCATCTTTTTACTCCCTGAGTAACAACATCAAAACATTCAAAACTGTAGGAAAGAACTTCATATACCATCATGGTATAATGAATGCACTAGATTTGGTGTCTCTCTGCTTCAGTTTGGTTGTTAACACAACATTATGCCAATATAACTTGAAATTTGATTATTATACCTCCTTAAGAAGTTCTTTTTGTTCCTTTATTTTTCTTTTAAAATATGGTATCTTATCTTTCTATCTGGAATTCCACTGCTCCACCAAGGATTTCTCTTTCTTTAATTGTTTTTCCATACCCTGTAGCTCCTTAATCCTGTCTTTTTCCTTTCTAATTTTAACTTTAAACTCTGAATATTCCTCTATAGGTACAGGTATATTCAGGACTATAGAAGGTTGTGGTTTTCTTAATTTGATCATATATATTGAAGATAATATAGAGCTATGATCTTCATATTTAGTTCTATTATAATCCATGGTTTATGGAAGGTATGGAATCTGGTCTGGTTCTACAACAAGTTCATCTTTGTCATCAGAAACTACATATGTACCTCTAAACACAGATTCAGATTTTGAAGTTCATTTACTAGTTTCTCTTGTCACAGGTCTCCTAGAGTATTGAGCAACCTGTTTTCCCTTTTCTTGTCTCTTCCTCAAGTTTTTAGACTCTTTCTTAGTTATGTGCAAAGAAGATGTCTCTGGCTGTTTTTTGATGCCTGTCTTGGAATCTTCTAAATTATCCTTTATAATTATAAGATTCTCCTTTTTAATGGATGGATGAAATATGGCCTTTGAATTTAATCTATATTTATTGGTAGCTCTGGTGGAGTTTCTCCAAGGTGACTTAGGCATAGGTGTTGGATTTTTTCTCTGTTTGTTTTACTTTTTCATTATTCTTACTTTTATATTTTTGTTTCCGCTTGACTGGAGTCTGAACTGGGCTCATAGTATAATCTTCATCTTCATCAATTTCCATATTTATGTCTACATTAAGAAATATGTCATTGTCTTCATCTGGTTTAGATTTCTTACCTCGACTAATGGTAGCTTCCTCATGATTTTTACCTACAAGAAAATCTCTAATGGTTTGTTGAGTTTGCAATTTCCTCTTGCTAGCCCGAGTTACCCTAGTTGCAGGTGATTCTTCTTTAATTAAGAACTCAATGGATTTACTAGTTCGCTTCTGTTGGGATGATTTCTTTCCTTTGGCATTTTTGGATTTAGTTGACTGTAAATTGTTTCTTAAAGACTAGATTATCCAATCCCAAGATCTCTAGACTTCATTTAAAGAGAAGATTACTAATGTCTTAATTAATCCCTAATGAAAGAGACTTCCTTTAGCTGTAGCAGGATGGGATTGCACCCTCTTTGACATTTTAGATAAACTCTTAATCATAAAGTGTAGGTTAAATTAAGGGGATAATCACCATTAATATGAATTAGCGGTTTGATATGGTAGAGGTAAACCAATGAAAACCTTCCCTCACACGTAATATACATGTGGATGATTAGCAAAGCGATATGCCATTCCTTCTTTACCTAACTATGTGGTATTCCCTTTTTCCAGTTAGGGTTTTGTTTCTATATGATTAAAAATTGATTCACAAATTCCATGACGAAATTCTCCTTCTTCCACCACCTTTCCTCGTACACTCACAATCTACAGGATTTAGAAATCGAATGTTCAATCACATGCATCAGTAATTTTCCAACTACAACTTCAAATCCATCAAAATTCTGTATGAAAACCATTGAAATATGTTCATCATGCTCCTGGAAGGTTGTGAAAAATTCAAACCAACCCACATCTTTGAACCATTGCGCCATTTGAGGTTACACTTCGAGTAATTTTGTGCCCTCGGGATCTAGTTTGCTAATTTGGCCATTGTTTTTCAGTGCCATGTTGTTGATATGGTCCTATACAAAAATATGAGAATATTGATGATTTGAATTCTCAATTCCCATGGGTTGTTAAAAGCTAAAAATAACTTATTTCTTTGATTTGATCCCTACACAAAATAGACGACGCACTAAAATAGAAGGTGATGAGTCTATTTATAATATCCAAACATGTTGATTTGATGTAGGTGTGGTGGGTACAACTCAATCCCTCATATGCAGTTGTTATTATTGCAATATCAACCCGAGAATAGATCATGAAGAGGCATGTAGATCCTCTAATCCTGATTTGAGAAATTATGACGTGATCAGGG
This sequence comes from Picea engelmannii, assembly GCA_009831015.1. NCBI lineage: Eukaryota > Viridiplantae > Streptophyta > Pinopsida > Pinales > Pinaceae > Picea > Picea engelmannii. The sequence continues at coordinate 182,939 of ML808048.1, forward strand.
TAGGCTAGCACATGTAAAACTATGATTATTCCTAGCATTATTCTTGTAGCACCTTTTCTGACTTGGAAAAAAATTGAAAATTCAAATAATTAATGGAAAATTGATGTGACAATATTTATCATATCAAATTATAAACCTTTAAAAATCCAAAAAAACATTCAAAAGTGCAATAAAAATTGGAAAAAATGACCCTTTAAACCAAGAGGTAAAAAACCAAGTTTTGACAAAAAAGCATAAAAAGGGAGGAACAAAGACTAGGGGTACTCACTTAATCAAAAAACAAAGTTAGAGACTAACATCGTCAAATAAAGATTGCATATGAAGACATATATAATACTACTTTTTCAACAGAGTGAGGAAGTTATTAGTACACAGTGATGCCCTTTGGACTGAAAAACACACCTGTGGTTTTTTCAAGAGTTGTGGTAGCAATTTTTAAGGAATTCATTCATAAGTTCATTGAACTGTACTTAGAAAATTGTATTGTGTTTATCCTATTAAAAAATCACATAGAATTACTCACGTTAATGTTGGATTGGTGTAGATAATGTCATATTTCACTGAATTTAAAGAAATGTATGTTTTGTGCGCCCTGTGGAATTTTGTTGGGACAACTGGTATGTAAGCAGGGATTACGAGTGGATCCTACCAAGGTTGTAGTGATTTTGGATTAAAATACACCCACATCAATAAGATAGCTGAGAGAAAATTTGGGTCATACATGATATTATAGGAATTTCATTAAGGGTTATGTGCAGATTACAACACCGATGGAGAATTTGTTGAAGAAAGAGGCTAAGTTCCAGTGGAATGAGGATTTTCATAATGGTTTGGATAGATTGAAGCATATTTTAGTGACTGGCCAATTTTGATCTTCCTGTATTGGAAGAAGGAGTTCCATGCTCATGTGGATGTGTCATCCATAGCTTTGAGTGTAGTATTGTGTTAGCCACGAGAAGGAGACATAGACCACCCCATTTATTTTTCAAGTAGGAAGTTGTCCATAACAAAGAATAATTACACCACTACTAAATGAGAAGGGTTGGAAATGGTATATGCACTACATAAGTTTAGACATTACTTATTGGGTTCTCAATTTAATATGCATAACAACCAATCTGCACTGAGATACTTAGTGAACAAGCTAGTGTTGGGGGGAAGAATATGGAGATGATTTATGTTGTTCCAGGAATATGATTTTGAGGTTGTTGTGAAACCAAGGAAGTTGAATGCAGGACTTGATCACTCATCATGTGTAATCTCAGGAGAAGATGTAGGGAATCTATATGATAGCTTGTTGGATGCACAGTTATTTGTAGTTACAATGGTGGACGATAACTTCACAGAGATTGTGCAGTTTTTAAGTACATAAATAGCTTCATCAAATATGGCAGTTAGTGTTTAATTATAGGGAACTTATACAAGTTAGGTGCATATGAAATATTGAGGTGATGTGTGTTACAGCATGAAAGGCCAATGATACTCTCAAAAGTGCACAAAGGTATTAAAGGAGGACACTACGCAGGTAGAGAACCAATGCATAAAATTTTCTCTCAACACTTCATAAGGATGCTAAAGAATACTATCATGCATGTGATTTTTTTCAAAGGGTGGGAAAGCCATCCAGAAGGGATGATATTCCTTTACACCCACATGTTACCTCACATGAATTTGATAAATGGGATATAGAATTTGTTGGACCAATCAACCCGTTAGAAAAAATATTATGATCTAGGTACATAATCATTGTGATGGAGTATTTGAATAGATGGGAAGAAGCAACACTAGTCATGGACTACACCGTGGAGATTATTGTGAGGTTTTCATTTGATAATGCAGTTGCAATATTTTGATGCATGTACATTTTACTCAGTGATCAACAGACACAGTTCCTAAATAAGACAAATGCATCATTGAGTGAGGAATTTCAAATTCATCATCAGAGGAGAACGTCGTATAACCCCCAAGACAATGGGACAATATATTATTTTAATAAAATTATGGAGAGTCTGATGACAAATATCTTCAATCTAGGAAGATATGAATGGGACTTAAGGGTTCCTACAATATTATGGGAATACAAGACTATGAGGAAAATTTTGACAAGACAAAGACATTTTAGGTTGGTATATGGGCAAGAAGAAATTATGCCTATGGATTTTATTGTGCTCATCCTGCGCTTTACAATGATTACTAATATTTAGAACTCTAGCATAGTAGAGGAGAGATTGTCACAATTTCTACATCTTGAAGAATATGGATGTGTCGCAGGGTTCCATCAACAAGTTCAGAAAGGAAAGAGAAAAGGCATGGCATGATGGATACATTAAAAAAAAAATCATGTGGGGGACTTATTATTACTATACAACAGTAAGTTCATGAAACATCCAGGAAATTTTTGAATGCACTATTTAGGACCATAGGTCATTAAGCATGTGACGGAGGTAGGTTTTGTGCAGATGGAAATATTGAATGGAGAAGTCTTGGGAGGAATGTTGAATGGAATTCAATTAAAACTCTACAGATACGAGAAATTTTTTGTGCATTAATATGAGCTACACAAAACCGAATTTACACTAGTAGTGTATTATAGTACGAAAAGACAAATGAAAAGTAAGAAAAAGTAGAAAAAGGTAAAAGAAGAAAAAGTAGAAAAAGAAAAAGGAAAAATGAAGGAAAAACAAGAAAAAATTGAAGTAAGATACAATGAACATGAGGGCACAGAAAAAGTGAATGTTGCGTCGATAAAAGAAACAATGTAGAGAAAATTAGGTGTGCATGGAAGCAACATGCAGACCAGGCCTTGATGGTGGTAAAATCCACTCTTGAAGAACAAGTCTCGAATATCAAGGAATTCATTAAAGGCTTTCATACCAGGACTGATGACTTGGAATCACGAAGTGCACTTGGGACACCATCAGAGGAAATAATGAAAGAGAAGTAACTGCTATGACCACCGTATAAAATATTAATAAGTTGGTTGAGGAATGTGAAAATCTATGTGAGGAAAGCCCGCAGATCTGAGAAAACCTTATGGAGGTTCTATAAATGAAGGTTGTGGAAGATAGATTGAGGGATTTGCAAGAAAAGGTGTAAAAGGCCTTGGAGAACATAAGTATGCTACCACTAGCAAAGTGCATGTCGGTTATACTGGCACAAAGGAAGTCATATAATGAAATAGAAAGGAAAGGGACCAACAAAAGATTCTCCAACAACGATTAGTACCGATGCAAGATGAAGCACTAAGGGTAATAGGGGAATTGTTAGTTCTGTAGAGTAAGGTAAATCAGGAAGTGCATGACAATGAAGAGAAATTCATGACCTTGACTGCGCAAGCCATAGAGGAGATTTTGGAACAAGAAGAAAAAGTCAAGACATAATTTGTGATAGCAAAGGACACCTCCCGAAATTTCATGGAAGCATGGAGGGGCATGACACAACAGGGTTGAGTGGCTTGGGACGATCCACAAGTGAGTGTTGGGGGCCTATTGGGTAGGCATTTCAAATATCAGAGAATGAGGGCACGTGTAAAAGAAGGAAGGAGAGAACTCATACATGAAAAATAAAGGAGATGCAGAAAAGAAGGTGTTACGAGGAAAATATATATATGGCATGGGATAAACCACAAAAGACTGAAATGACTGTAGAAATCAACTCTAATCCTAGGTATGCTATATAAAAAAATATTCTAACTAGACAAGATAAGGAGCCTACCTCGCCCAGATGTTCGATGAAGTCCATCATTGAGCACTCGACTCAAAGAGATACACCTACAACTTGTCCTAAACAACCAAGAAACAAAATCATGTGGTGATAATATATAAAGTTAGGACATTCAATAGCATATTCCATCAATATTCATAACAAATATTTGCATGGAATAACGATTCAAATATTTTCAAGATATTAATTGGACGTGAAAAGACTATTTCTATTAAAATGTGATCAACAGAAGTGAATGAATTACAAACTTCTATGTCTGCATTGTTCGGAACCGAGAAACTAAGTCCCTTCCAGATAGGTCTCCACCACTTCAATCCTCCACCAAAGGCAAGCTCATAAAAGAGAGACAATGAGGTTCTCAATCAAGTAGGGAAGAGCTTCAGGCTTGAACAATGTGGTCAAACTTAAAAGGAAAAAGGGATAAAGACTCAATATTAAGTGACTAATTTCTCTAGAGTAACTTTGCTCTCAAGGTTGAATTCTTCTCCTCTTTTTCCATAGCTCAGATATTTCGTGTTTATAGCCTTCAAATGGAATTGAAGGGCCGAGTTAGAACATTTCCATTACATGGAAGGTCAAGGATCATGGATCCCGTGACATGACATGGAAACCCGACACTATTTTTTAACTTTGGGCACAAAACCCAATGTATGCGGGTTGTAATTGTGCAATGTGGTTATACACATGTTGTATAATAGTTAGGGTGCATATATGTGGAAATATATTGTTTCTAGCTCTAGGATTTGCAAAAAGGGACTTCAAGTCTGCATAGGGAAATGGAAAAATGCCTTCTAAGAAAATTTGCATAGGATGAGGCAAATATTGATATAACAATAGGAGATAAAGGAGCATGCAGGCCAAAGATAGGAAAAACACACCCAAGAAATGAGTTTTCATGAGTTGTAATAATTAGTTTTCATAGGGATTTGGGTTGAGAAAGCAAGGTTTTGATCCCTAAATTCCATGTATAAATATGTAATGGGTCAGGTAGAATAGGTTGTTGGCGTTGAATGAAGAGAGCGATGAAGAAGATCTAAAGTTGTTGATGTTGTTGCGAAGAGAGTGAGAGAATAGACTGAGAATGAGAGAGAATCTATGTATGAAGTTCTAGGGAGAGTTTGCAAAGAGAATCTTGCACTACAGAGTGGCTAGGAAGGATGGATAAAGATAACATGATATATCTATTGTAATCATAGTGTGCAAGCCTGAGATGAATTGCACAAAGAACAATAAAGAGGCCATTTATTGTGGAAATAGCCCAAATATTGGGTGAACCACGTTAAATTATGTGTATGAATGTCTTTTTTTGCAACTGTTTGTGGATTTTCTACTTATGCATAGCTATATCTAGATCTGTTTGCTAGATAATTGATGTGTAGTAATTATGAATGTTACAGTGAATAGTTTATGTTGAAATTTGTAGTATAAGGGTGTTGTATAACTGAATTTACCAATTAACTAAGGGAAAAGAGACACAAGATATTGCACACATGGTAGATAAATAGGAATGAATATGATGATTTCCTCCCATCCCCTCATCCCTGCAGAAACTTGGTTCATGGATCCCCAATAGATACCTCAGGTGAGAATTCACTTGCATGCATGTGATGTTGAAAGGGTCAGTTTCTACAGGGTTTGTTGGTAGAATAAAACTGAACCTAGGGTCTTACAGCCACACACCAACAATCCTTCTAGATATTTCCCTTTTTGACTAAACCAAACATGACCCTTATTCCCCCTTTTTTAATTCTCACTTAAAGATTAAAGTCACTTTACTAATGTTTAGCAACTATTAATCTAATAGTTACTTTATTATATTTTAATTAAATGTCACTTTAGAAACATAACATCTCCTAGCTAGGTGACATCAAATAAACCCCCTTAATCCCTTTTTTCTTCACTCACAATCCTCAAAAGTCATCTCCAATTGCATAACAAGGGAACCCAAAAATGGGGACATGATAGACCTCCCTTTCAAAATATTGCTTCTCCTTAAGCAATGCCATCACACCCATAGAGACAACAAACTGAGCCAAATTGAAATTGATAATGATCCATGTGTCCCAAACCAATATGAAAGATACAAATAACCTATCACCCCCAATACTTCCCTGTAATTTACTAACACAAGGGGCCTCCTAAAAGTAATAGTTGGTTCTCTCATCTGTACCAGATGCCAAACTATCAAGCCATAAAATCCCAGAGTCCCATTATATCACTAGAAAGGACCCATCATGTTGACGTTGCACCACTTTTATCATAAATATGTGATCCTCCTACCTAGTAGACATCCTACACTCATGCATCCTTAGGCTATAATGTCTCAAAGAATTATCCCCACTATAGAGGATCATATCCTACCAGTGTATCTCAGTGAAGTCAACCAAACCAACTCTAAAATCAAGCATCCCAGAGAATTTTGTGTGGTCACAAACTGATATGGTAACAATGAAACCTAATCACTAGGTATAAAAGGGGAAATCCATAATACTCCAGCACCCCAGCCTACTGAAATCATCCAAGCATCGTCTAGAAAATATCTCAACACATCATCTCTAAAGTCCCTCCATGCTAACCTCTCTTGGATCAGACTCTAAGTGGTAAAGTTACCAAGGTCCCAAATTCACATGTATGATGTGAAGCGTCCTCTACTCATATCCCTATTCTTCCAGGTGCTAACAAAAGAATCCACTTGACTTCCTTTGATAATATAGGAAATAAAAAGCTGTAAAAACTTGGTCAACTCCTCAAAGGATAAATCCACTAAGAAACCAAACCTAAGAATCCCAAGAGTAAACTCTAGAAAGTGAAAATAGACCATATCATCTGTATCATATGCCAAATTTTCAAGAACTGCAGTTCCATGGTATCAAGCTAATCATCGAGAGGAACCATCATACCAGTGTTGCACCCATTCGATCATAACCGTATGACCACCATGGTTATACTATGCTCTAATGTCATGGACCCCCATGCTGAAATTCGTGAAAGGAATGAACTCATTATCCTAGATCATGTCTCACCAAGTCATCTTTGCGATTTCTAATCTTACCAATCTGTAGTTAGAATCAAACCTTGATATTTTGAGGAAAAACCTACCTCTCCATATAGAACAAGGCTCAACATTTACTCTCACAACATCCCCACAATGACGTAGACCAATCACTGACACGACACTTCTAATCACCCTAATCATCTAAAGAAGTCTATCACTCCAATGAATTCCATTGTCCCTCGACCAAATTGGATGTCCATCACTCCCAATGCTTGCTAAAATATATATGAACTGATGAAACAAAGTTTAGATCTCCTCAAGTGCACTCTGCATATTATATGGTCCAAATGAAAGACCTATGACATGGCCACAATGCCACATGTCTCATCCAATTGAATCATGTGAAACTCCCATGTCCTATTGTATATAATGAAGGCATCAAATAATAACAATAGATGCCTCTACTATTGCTTGCAATACTGGACAATAACTAGTGCATTGGTCAACCCCAAGGGCATGACCAAGAAGTCATATTGAATTTTCCAAGTAGACATGTGATTATCCTACTCCGTGTTACCCAAATGATGATATCCCAGATGAAAATCAGTCATTGAGGGATATCTTTCTCCCTGAGGCTCAACCATCCACTCATTGATCATGGGGAACCTCAACTCAATGGTATGATCAAGGACTCTGTCAAAAGGTATCCATGGTGGAAACAACCCACAACTCCATTGTACATTTTTGTCTTCCAATGAATACCCCAACATTGCACCGACTATCAAAGAATCGACTTCTATCATCTTATATCATGTAAGTTCTATGGTATCCATCACTCTATTGATGTCTATTGAAACTGTATCCTAGAGCATACACAAATATGTCATATGTTTGTCCACCTAATCCATGGATGCATATACTTCATTGCGGGCTGGTCCACAAAGGATGTGCTCAACTATCTCCCTGGTAGCTAATCCTTGAGCCTTTCATGAGATCTCCAAAATAAATAGCTCATGATCCCCACAATGAAAAAAATAGCATGGTCAAAACCATTTGTGTCATACCCCTCCTCGAGCACCTGTAAATCATAATTCTCCTCATGTGAAATCATCACAAAATGACCCTTCCTCAAATCACGAGTGTCACTCACGCCCTCATTTTTCATGGCTTCCAAAGATGGTGGTATCTTTGTTGTTTACAATGATGAAGAGAATGCCAAGATCAATTTGTAAAAAATCTCCTCAGACTCCCTTTCTTTGTCTTCAACAAACTTAAGAGCAAGGTCCCTATCCATGAACAAATGCAAGTAATTGAATTTCATCTTCTCTAGTCTTTCTTTGATGATGTGTAATTGAGCACTAGTGATTCCATCTACCACTCCTTTGTGTATCTCCTCCATCTGGTCAGATAGGGTATTAATGATTGTTTTTCAATCTATGGGTTTCTAGTTATGTATTTTTACAAACACTTTGCATGACATATGTTTAATTCTATAACTTGCTTTCAACTTTCACATAAAATTTAGGTATTTCGTCAAGCATATAGCATACATACAAATATTCATGAAAATGGAAAATACATTATAGCATCTTATTATAGGTGGAATCTAGTACATAACAATAAGAGAGTAGAAATTACAAAAAAATTAACCAATGCTACAAAATGCAATAAAAAACCTGGTTTAATTCATTAGTATTATCCAAGAATGATTGCAGAATGATATGAGGTTCTCCTATCCCCGCGAATTCGCCTCTATACTCCACAACTCAACAATGAATCCTTCGAATGGAATTTAGCCAAGTGAAAATCGACCCTCTACAAAAGAATATGGCCTCACAAAGAGATCTTGGCTATTGTTGTGATAACACAACCTTCAATGAAGAAATACTTGGCCCTTTCTAACCATGTTTTACCATCCCAAGAGAAAGGTTTCCATACTAAGACAAAAAAACCCCTCCAAGGATTAAACTCGGCCTAATAAGAAACTCTGATCCAACAATGAAAAAACTTGGCTCCTTTAACACTAAATCACTTCTCTCTGGCTACTACATATGGATAGTATACTTAGGGAAAGATTCAACCTCATTACATTTCAACTTGAACCCCTCCCATGAATTCTTCAACCACACACAAGGATAGCTCACCTAGCCACATACAATCAATTCCTAGGCAAAGATATCTTGCCCAGCTATGGAAAACTCGATCAACAGACACATGAGCTTGGCCCTAGACAATCAAAACGAGTTGCTTCAATTGAATAATTTAGATTTTCTATCACTTTTTCCCCTTATGCTAGAAATATCTCGAGCTCTGATACCACTATAATATCCTCATTAAATCTAGGCAAGGATATTATGAATTTTTATGCAATTTTGTTATTTTTCCACAAATATTTTGCATTCATTTTACTAAATACATTTTGTCAAACATATTGCAGGAATTGTAGATACACATGGAATATAAGAGAATTACTGAGTATTTTATTATGAATGAATAAATGAATACATCAACTCAATGGTTTCTATGGTAGTTGTAATACATCAATGAAAAATGCATAATAACAGCCAAAAACACCTAGATCATGTCACTGTCACCACCAAAACACCCCAAAAATATGCACCTCCAAAATGATATCAAAATACAAATGAAGCACAATTTAATATCCTTCACAAGGTTCTGTGTAGGAACCTTTGTTTTCCCTCCAAGATATCCATGTCTTTTCAAATCTCTTAACGGCCCTCATGTACACTCGACTCTACGAAGAAGGGGATATTGACCCTTACAAAATCCCCACAATACCTCCTACAAACTTCTTCCTTCATCAAGTGGCCTCCACGATCCTGCACAAACTCTCTATACCTCGTGGATGCTACAAAGGTGGCTAGGTCCCTCTCAAAGTACCCCTACGGCCCCTTTATTAGTGCATGGCCTTTCCAGTATAGCTTGTAGACTTTATAGTTATCATGCCCTATCTAAGGAACCTTCATGGGTCCTCACATTGTTGCAATGAATGGGATCGACCCTCCTACAACCTCTCAAAGTGATACTCAACCCTCTAGTCGTGCAAAGAAGAAAATTGGATCTCTTTACAATTCGATGCACCTACTCACTGAAGATAAACACAAGATAGAATTCTAATGGAAGACCCTAGATGGATTTCCTTCCTTCAAAATAGATCTCATCCCACAGTTGAGATTTCACCCAACAACTAGTTATGGCTCCTTAAATAAGGAACTTGTCCCATCCAACAAGTGAATATCATTCCCTTTATAAAGAAAAACAACTTCCTTGAAGAATAACTCATCCTAGAATATAAATACGGCCCCTCTAAAACCTAGTGCTGCTACAAAATGGAGTTTTGGCCCCTCTATTCTTAGATCTTCTACAAAATGGAAGATACAGCCCCCAACATCAGTAAAAATGCAACCACTAACCAATCTTTCATTTTATCATTGTTTTCCCTCGAGATGGAAATATTTCCATATTTGATACCACTATAATATCCCCAGATAGCTAGGTTGGGATATTAGTGATTTTTTCAAATACTTTCATTACAAATGAATTCATGTTATAATTTGGTTGATAGATTACTACAAACAGACTGCACACATCCTACTAAATACTTTCTTCGAACATATTGTATGCAAATCAAGTACACATGAAATAAAGAGACAATATGGGTAAATCTTATTATGATCAGAACCCATAAACACAAAAATAATTATTCTCTAATGGATATTATGGCACCTACAATAAAATGATGAAAACACACAATATAAGCTGAAAACGTGGAATCATGCCATGGCCTCCCCCAGAGATGATAAAAAACCCTCCAAGTTCCACAACCTCTCCAAGTGAATTGCTACAACCCAAAACTGAATTCAAATCACCAGATGAAGATCTAATGAAGATCCTGGATGGATCCTTCTTCTTGTCTAGCTAGGGTGGATATTGCACCACTAAAACTAAACTACAATGGAATTTTTTTTCTAAAACCATAATGAAAACCTTGGCTCCAATAACACTCCAAAGATATCAATTCAAAAACATAATTCCAAAGTAAAGCGCTACCCCTCATTTCATTCTAGATCTTTCCCTTTGTTACTAAATCAAACATGACCCGTGTTCGCCCTTTTTTAATTTTCACTTAAAGATTAAAGTCACTTTACCAATGTTTAGAAACTACTAATATAAAATTTACTTTGTTATCTTTTAATTAAATGTCACTTTAGAAACATAACATCTCCTATCTAGGTGACATCAAATAAACCTCATGAATCCATTTTTTCTTCACTGACAAGCCTCATAAGTCATCTCTGAATACATAACAAGGGAACCCAAAAATGGGGACATGGCATAGAAATTTTTAGAGTTTATGTTGGAGATGCCTCCCCTAGACGATAAACTTGAAGTCAATAGAAACATGAAATATTTTATTTTATGACTTGTGTGCTTGAAACTTCTGATCCTATTTCCTACTTAAATGTTGAAGGACAACCTAAATGAGATTAGGCTATGCAAAAGGAAATTGATTCTTTGTAGAAGAATCATACTTGGGACTTAGTTCCCCAACCATAAGGAAGGAACAATGTGAGGTGTCGATGGGACTACAAGACCAAATTTATCTTCGAAGGTGTTATTGAGTGACATAAAGCATGCCTAGTTTTGAATGGATTTTCTCAACAAGAAGACATTGAATACACTGAAACCTTTGTCACTATCGCAAATATGAACTCTGTTTGATTAATTTTTTCCCTCGCTTCTCATTTTGGATGGAAAATCCATTATATGGATGTGAAGAGTGATTTTCTTTGTGGAGACCTATCTGAATAAATTTTCATGGAACAACCACCTGGTTTTTGGACAGATTCAAATTTGGTTTGTTGACTCAAGAATTTGCTTTATGGTTTGAAGTAGGCTTCCCGAGCTTGGTATGTTAAGATTGATGGTTTATTTCTTCAACTTATTTTCAAACAATATGAATTTTATGATAGTTTGTATGTATTCCATACCAATGGAGACACCTTGACTATTTTTGTATATGTAGACAATGTGCTCATTATAGATTATTAACTCCTTTGATATGAAATATCTTGGTACTCTACATTATGTTTTGGGTCTTTAAGTATTACCACTTTGTGATGGATCCATTGACATGTTTTAATAGGGTTGATTGCAATCTGTGTGCTACTCATTTTCATTCTGGAGTATAGCTTACCAAAACCTATCAAATACCCATAGTCGATTGTAGCATCCTCATCCCCAAGTTGGGAAATGCCACACACAAATTTTGAACTCTGATACCATAAATTTAAATAAAATTGCTATGCATATGCATAGAATTATACAAACTACAAAAAACATATGCATGCATAATAATACAAGAAAAACCCATAATATAAATACACAACTGTACACACAACAATTAAATAAAATGCACAGAAGACACTTATCTTTTGTAAAAGTCACAAACTTCTTTAATACCTTAGAATTCCCTCATAGCCATATAATATGCTTCTCATAAACTCTCAGAAGTAGTTCACCCCCGAGTTGGGGCTAAAACTCCACCAGGGAAAAGGAATCATAATCTAGGCTAAGGTCCACTAATATTTGTATATCTCAGACTGCAGTTCCAACAATAGTAGACATCATATAGATTATGATTCCAAACATGCATGTCCCAACCCAAAAAATATTCCCCTTCTCTTTTCAACAATCATTTAGTTGCCCCACTTCCCTTCTAGGGTTTCAACAATAGGATGAAAAAGAAGTCTTAGAGCCCTATAGCTACAACTTGGCACCTTGGGAAAACAATTCCCAATAGTTCTCTCACCTAGAGAGAATGCACATGGGCCTGACAACCCACTTCTACAATAGCACATGGGCCTAAAAACCTTCCTCTTCAGCTCAATTACCCCAAGTCTACTGGTTTCAACATCTCCCCAAAGATTCCCAAGTGCAGGGATGGTTGATGGTTGCAGGAAGGTATGGATGGAAAGAGTGGAAGATGGAATCATTAGTGAATGATGCAAATACACTAAGTACCAACAATATATTTTCATGATAATAACTTGACACTTGTCACCTATGAACTAATTTGACTCCACTTGGTGACCCATTCCCATCCTTTAGGAACTTAGGATAAATATATATCTTATAAATTAGACTTTTGGAAATATCATCATAATATATAATTGGCTTAAGACCACTTGGCTTAGCCCCTCTTCCTAGACTCTTAGCCCCCTTTCCCTTATAGTGTGGAATTTTATCTCCCCTTACTCTTTCATTTGATTGGGTCTGCAAAAAAAAAGTATTTTTATCAATAATCCAAGTATAATTATATATTACAATGTTAGGATTGTTAGCCTTTTAGAATCTAGTATCTCCATCCTAATAATCACACAGGCACTTTGGCCTCAAAACATATATACAAAGACTCTCCAGCCCAAGAATCCTGGCTCCCCATCCTATATGTAGATTACAATTCGGGTTTGACCTAGGGGTATTACATTCCCCTCCCCCTTATTTATGCATTGTCCTCAATGCATTATATACATATGTACAAGAAAAATGCTTCAAAAATATTCAAAAAGATGTGGGTACTCTTCCTACATGGAATTCACATCCTCCCAAGTTTCATCTTCAGGACCATAATAGGTCCACTAGACCTTTACCAGTGTGATTTATTGATTCTAGAGTAGCTTGACTTTCAATTCAGTATGCACACCGATTGAAATCGAAAGTATCCATCTTGATCCACCTAAATTACATTCCAATCAATTACATAATTAACATAAGGCACACACATTTTAAGAAAAGACACATGGAATACATTATAAATTCGCATGGATGCAGGTAGTGAAAGCATGTATTCAATAGGACCAATCCTCTTTAGGATTTCAAAGGGTCCACAATATCTTGCGGCTAGATTTGAAAAGTTATTGAACTTCAAGGAACTTCTCTTGGAACTCACTTTCAAGAACACATGGTCACCCACTTTAAACTCTCTATGATTTCTACTATTATCTACATATATATTATTCATATAATGGGAATCCTTTAAATTTTTCATAATTTTCACCATTTGTTCTTCCATTTCCCTGAGAAACTCTGGCCCAACCATTGCTCTATCTATTAGGTTGTCCCAACTCATTGGTGTATTTCATTTTATGCCATAGAATGATTCAAATGGGCTCATCTTCAAATATTCTTGATACTTGCTATTATAGGAAAACTCAACCAATTGCAAATAATCCTCCCATTTTGATGGTTTATCCATCACATACATCATTAGCATATATTAAATCATCAGATTGACCCTCTTTGTTTTCCCATCTGACTCTAGATGATATGTTGTGTTAAATATCATATTTGTCCCAAATCCTTTGAATAATCCCTTCCAAAATTTTGATGTGAACTTGAGATTTCTGTCAGAGACAATTGTCTTAGGCACACCATGAAGCCTGGAAATTTCCCTCATATAGATATCCACAATTTTGGCTTCCTTATGAGTTAGATTCACTAGAATAAAATGAGAATCTTTCGTAAGCTTATCCACCACCACCATGATGGAATAATGCTACTTTGTTGTTCTGGGTATCTTGGTGATAAATTCACTTGTCACCACTTCCCATTTCCACTCAGTAATGAGAAATGGTTGTACCAAACCAACTAGATTTCTATGCTTAGCCTTGAATGTTTTACACTCTACAAATATGGCAATATAATTAGCCACCTATTTCTTCATACTTGGCCAAAAATATTGTCTCTTGATAGTTGCAATTGTTTTTTGGTAGCCTGGGTTCCCAACATAAGGTACATTATGCATTTCTCTTAACATACTATTTTTAAACTCCTTAGAATTAGGCACATAAATTATGTCCCTGAAAAAGAGAATTACATCCTCCCTTAGCCCATAATTCTCTATTTTCTACTAAGAATTACCTTGTTATAATTTCCCTTTTATTTCCAAATAATGTTGATTTGATTGCATGGCTTCCAAAATTATGTCTTTTAAATTAGATTTATACATGCTAATTGTTGTAGAGTGCATCTCATGCACCCTCCTACTATGTGCATCAACCACGTTTTTCTCCTTACCTTTGATATGATTTACATCAAAGTCATACTCACTGAGAAATTTCAACCATCTAATTTTCCTAGCATTCAAAGTTGGTTGTCCAAAAATATATTTGAAACCACTATGATCTGTTCTCAACTCAAATCTTTTTCCCACAAGATAA
>ML808048.1:197999-218769 GCA_009831015.1 Picea engelmannii
GCACAAAGGAAGTCATATAATGAAATAGAAAGGAAAGGGACCAACAAAAGATTCTCCAACAACGATTAGTACCGATGCAAGATGAAGCACTAAGGGTAATAGGGGAATTGTTAGTTCTGTAGAGTAAGGTAAATCAGGAAGTGCATGACAATGAAGAGAAATTCATGACCTTGACTGCGCAAGCCATAGAGGAGATTTTGGAACAAGAAGAAAAAGTCAAGACATAATTTGTGATAGCAAAGGACACCTCCCGAAATTTCATGGAAGCATGGAGGGGCATGACACAACAGGGTTGAGTGGCTTGGGACGATCCACAAGTGAGTGTTGGGGGCCTATTGGGTAGGCATTTCAAATATCAGAGAATGAGGGCACGTGTAAAAGAAGGAAGGAGAGAACTCATACATGAAAAATAAAGGAGATGCAGAAAAGAAGGTGTTACGAGGAAAATATATATATGGCATGGGATAAACCACAAAAGACTGAAATGACTGTAGAAATCAACTCTAATCCTAGGTATGCTATATAAAAAAATATTCTAACTAGACAAGATAAGGAGCCTACCTCGCCCAGATGTTCGATGAAGTCCATCATTGAGCACTCGACTCAAAGAGATACACCTACAACTTGTCCTAAACAACCAAGAAACAAAATCATGTGGTGATAATATATAAAGTTAGGACATTCAATAGCATATTCCATCAATATTCATAACAAATATTTGCATGGAATAACGATTCAAATATTTTCAAGATATTAATTGGACGTGAAAAGACTATTTCTATTAAAATGTGATCAACAGAAGTGAATGAATTACAAACTTCTATGTCTGCATTGTTCGGAACCGAGAAACTAAGTCCCTTCCAGATAGGTCTCCACCACTTCAATCCTCCACCAAAGGCAAGCTCATAAAAGAGAGACAATGAGGTTCTCAATCAAGTAGGGAAGAGCTTCAGGCTTGAACAATGTGGTCAAACTTAAAAGGAAAAAGGGATAAAGACTCAATATTAAGTGACTAATTTCTCTAGAGTAACTTTGCTCTCAAGGTTGAATTCTTCTCCTCTTTTTCCATAGCTCAGATATTTCGTGTTTATAGCCTTCAAATGGAATTGAAGGGCCGAGTTAGAACATTTCCATTACATGGAAGGTCAAGGATCATGGATCCCGTGACATGACATGGAAACCCGACACTATTTTTTAACTTTGGGCACAAAACCCAATGTATGCGGGTTGTAATTGTGCAATGTGGTTATACACATGTTGTATAATAGTTAGGGTGCATATATGTGGAAATATATTGTTTCTAGCTCTAGGATTTGCAAAAAGGGACTTCAAGTCTGCATAGGGAAATGGAAAAATGCCTTCTAAGAAAATTTGCATAGGATGAGGCAAATATTGATATAACAATAGGAGATAAAGGAGCATGCAGGCCAAAGATAGGAAAAACACACCCAAGAAATGAGTTTTCATGAGTTGTAATAATTAGTTTTCATAGGGATTTGGGTTGAGAAAGCAAGGTTTTGATCCCTAAATTCCATGTATAAATATGTAATGGGTCAGGTAGAATAGGTTGTTGGCGTTGAATGAAGAGAGCGATGAAGAAGATCTAAAGTTGTTGATGTTGTTGCGAAGAGAGTGAGAGAATAGACTGAGAATGAGAGAGAATCTATGTATGAAGTTCTAGGGAGAGTTTGCAAAGAGAATCTTGCACTACAGAGTGGCTAGGAAGGATGGATAAAGATAACATGATATATCTATTGTAATCATAGTGTGCAAGCCTGAGATGAATTGCACAAAGAACAATAAAGAGGCCATTTATTGTGGAAATAGCCCAAATATTGGGTGAACCACGTTAAATTATGTGTATGAATGTCTTTTTTTGCAACTGTTTGTGGATTTTCTACTTATGCATAGCTATATCTAGATCTGTTTGCTAGATAATTGATGTGTAGTAATTATGAATGTTACAGTGAATAGTTTATGTTGAAATTTGTAGTATAAGGGTGTTGTATAACTGAATTTACCAATTAACTAAGGGAAAAGAGACACAAGATATTGCACACATGGTAGATAAATAGGAATGAATATGATGATTTCCTCCCATCCCCTCATCCCTGCAGAAACTTGGTTCATGGATCCCCAATAGATACCTCAGGTGAGAATTCACTTGCATGCATGTGATGTTGAAAGGGTCAGTTTCTACAGGGTTTGTTGGTAGAATAAAACTGAACCTAGGGTCTTACAGCCACACACCAACAATCCTTCTAGATATTTCCCTTTTTGACTAAACCAAACATGACCCTTATTCCCCCTTTTTTAATTCTCACTTAAAGATTAAAGTCACTTTACTAATGTTTAGCAACTATTAATCTAATAGTTACTTTATTATATTTTAATTAAATGTCACTTTAGAAACATAACATCTCCTAGCTAGGTGACATCAAATAAACCCCCTTAATCCCTTTTTTCTTCACTCACAATCCTCAAAAGTCATCTCCAATTGCATAACAAGGGAACCCAAAAATGGGGACATGATAGACCTCCCTTTCAAAATATTGCTTCTCCTTAAGCAATGCCATCACACCCATAGAGACAACAAACTGAGCCAAATTGAAATTGATAATGATCCATGTGTCCCAAACCAATATGAAAGATACAAATAACCTATCACCCCCAATACTTCCCTGTAATTTACTAACACAAGGGGCCTCCTAAAAGTAATAGTTGGTTCTCTCATCTGTACCAGATGCCAAACTATCAAGCCATAAAATCCCAGAGTCCCATTATATCACTAGAAAGGACCCATCATGTTGACGTTGCACCACTTTTATCATAAATATGTGATCCTCCTACCTAGTAGACATCCTACACTCATGCATCCTTAGGCTATAATGTCTCAAAGAATTATCCCCACTATAGAGGATCATATCCTACCAGTGTATCTCAGTGAAGTCAACCAAACCAACTCTAAAATCAAGCATCCCAGAGAATTTTGTGTGGTCACAAACTGATATGGTAACAATGAAACCTAATCACTAGGTATAAAAGGGGAAATCCATAATACTCCAGCACCCCAGCCTACTGAAATCATCCAAGCATCGTCTAGAAAATATCTCAACACATCATCTCTAAAGTCCCTCCATGCTAACCTCTCTTGGATCAGACTCTAAGTGGTAAAGTTACCAAGGTCCCAAATTCACATGTATGATGTGAAGCGTCCTCTACTCATATCCCTATTCTTCCAGGTGCTAACAAAAGAATCCACTTGACTTCCTTTGATAATATAGGAAATAAAAAGCTGTAAAAACTTGGTCAACTCCTCAAAGGATAAATCCACTAAGAAACCAAACCTAAGAATCCCAAGAGTAAACTCTAGAAAGTGAAAATAGACCATATCATCTGTATCATATGCCAAATTTTCAAGAACTGCAGTTCCATGGTATCAAGCTAATCATCGAGAGGAACCATCATACCAGTGTTGCACCCATTCGATCATAACCGTATGACCACCATGGTTATACTATGCTCTAATGTCATGGACCCCCATGCTGAAATTCGTGAAAGGAATGAACTCATTATCCTAGATCATGTCTCACCAAGTCATCTTTGCGATTTCTAATCTTACCAATCTGTAGTTAGAATCAAACCTTGATATTTTGAGGAAAAACCTACCTCTCCATATAGAACAAGGCTCAACATTTACTCTCACAACATCCCCACAATGACGTAGACCAATCACTGACACGACACTTCTAATCACCCTAATCATCTAAAGAAGTCTATCACTCCAATGAATTCCATTGTCCCTCGACCAAATTGGATGTCCATCACTCCCAATGCTTGCTAAAATATATATGAACTGATGAAACAAAGTTTAGATCTCCTCAAGTGCACTCTGCATATTATATGGTCCAAATGAAAGACCTATGACATGGCCACAATGCCACATGTCTCATCCAATTGAATCATGTGAAACTCCCATGTCCTATTGTATATAATGAAGGCATCAAATAATAACAATAGATGCCTCTACTATTGCTTGCAATACTGGACAATAACTAGTGCATTGGTCAACCCCAAGGGCATGACCAAGAAGTCATATTGAATTTTCCAAGTAGACATGTGATTATCCTACTCCGTGTTACCCAAATGATGATATCCCAGATGAAAATCAGTCATTGAGGGATATCTTTCTCCCTGAGGCTCAACCATCCACTCATTGATCATGGGGAACCTCAACTCAATGGTATGATCAAGGACTCTGTCAAAAGGTATCCATGGTGGAAACAACCCACAACTCCATTGTACATTTTTGTCTTCCAATGAATACCCCAACATTGCACCGACTATCAAAGAATCGACTTCTATCATCTTATATCATGTAAGTTCTATGGTATCCATCACTCTATTGATGTCTATTGAAACTGTATCCTAGAGCATACACAAATATGTCATATGTTTGTCCACCTAATCCATGGATGCATATACTTCATTGCGGGCTGGTCCACAAAGGATGTGCTCAACTATCTCCCTGGTAGCTAATCCTTGAGCCTTTCATGAGATCTCCAAAATAAATAGCTCATGATCCCCACAATGAAAAAAATAGCATGGTCAAAACCATTTGTGTCATACCCCTCCTCGAGCACCTGTAAATCATAATTCTCCTCATGTGAAATCATCACAAAATGACCCTTCCTCAAATCACGAGTGTCACTCACGCCCTCATTTTTCATGGCTTCCAAAGATGGTGGTATCTTTGTTGTTTACAATGATGAAGAGAATGCCAAGATCAATTTGTAAAAAATCTCCTCAGACTCCCTTTCTTTGTCTTCAACAAACTTAAGAGCAAGGTCCCTATCCATGAACAAATGCAAGTAATTGAATTTCATCTTCTCTAGTCTTTCTTTGATGATGTGTAATTGAGCACTAGTGATTCCATCTACCACTCCTTTGTGTATCTCCTCCATCTGGTCAGATAGGGTATTAATGATTGTTTTTCAATCTATGGGTTTCTAGTTATGTATTTTTACAAACACTTTGCATGACATATGTTTAATTCTATAACTTGCTTTCAACTTTCACATAAAATTTAGGTATTTCGTCAAGCATATAGCATACATACAAATATTCATGAAAATGGAAAATACATTATAGCATCTTATTATAGGTGGAATCTAGTACATAACAATAAGAGAGTAGAAATTACAAAAAAATTAACCAATGCTACAAAATGCAATAAAAAACCTGGTTTAATTCATTAGTATTATCCAAGAATGATTGCAGAATGATATGAGGTTCTCCTATCCCCGCGAATTCGCCTCTATACTCCACAACTCAACAATGAATCCTTCGAATGGAATTTAGCCAAGTGAAAATCGACCCTCTACAAAAGAATATGGCCTCACAAAGAGATCTTGGCTATTGTTGTGATAACACAACCTTCAATGAAGAAATACTTGGCCCTTTCTAACCATGTTTTACCATCCCAAGAGAAAGGTTTCCATACTAAGACAAAAAAACCCCTCCAAGGATTAAACTCGGCCTAATAAGAAACTCTGATCCAACAATGAAAAAACTTGGCTCCTTTAACACTAAATCACTTCTCTCTGGCTACTACATATGGATAGTATACTTAGGGAAAGATTCAACCTCATTACATTTCAACTTGAACCCCTCCCATGAATTCTTCAACCACACACAAGGATAGCTCACCTAGCCACATACAATCAATTCCTAGGCAAAGATATCTTGCCCAGCTATGGAAAACTCGATCAACAGACACATGAGCTTGGCCCTAGACAATCAAAACGAGTTGCTTCAATTGAATAATTTAGATTTTCTATCACTTTTTCCCCTTATGCTAGAAATATCTCGAGCTCTGATACCACTATAATATCCTCATTAAATCTAGGCAAGGATATTATGAATTTTTATGCAATTTTGTTATTTTTCCACAAATATTTTGCATTCATTTTACTAAATACATTTTGTCAAACATATTGCAGGAATTGTAGATACACATGGAATATAAGAGAATTACTGAGTATTTTATTATGAATGAATAAATGAATACATCAACTCAATGGTTTCTATGGTAGTTGTAATACATCAATGAAAAATGCATAATAACAGCCAAAAACACCTAGATCATGTCACTGTCACCACCAAAACACCCCAAAAATATGCACCTCCAAAATGATATCAAAATACAAATGAAGCACAATTTAATATCCTTCACAAGGTTCTGTGTAGGAACCTTTGTTTTCCCTCCAAGATATCCATGTCTTTTCAAATCTCTTAACGGCCCTCATGTACACTCGACTCTACGAAGAAGGGGATATTGACCCTTACAAAATCCCCACAATACCTCCTACAAACTTCTTCCTTCATCAAGTGGCCTCCACGATCCTGCACAAACTCTCTATACCTCGTGGATGCTACAAAGGTGGCTAGGTCCCTCTCAAAGTACCCCTACGGCCCCTTTATTAGTGCATGGCCTTTCCAGTATAGCTTGTAGACTTTATAGTTATCATGCCCTATCTAAGGAACCTTCATGGGTCCTCACATTGTTGCAATGAATGGGATCGACCCTCCTACAACCTCTCAAAGTGATACTCAACCCTCTAGTCGTGCAAAGAAGAAAATTGGATCTCTTTACAATTCGATGCACCTACTCACTGAAGATAAACACAAGATAGAATTCTAATGGAAGACCCTAGATGGATTTCCTTCCTTCAAAATAGATCTCATCCCACAGTTGAGATTTCACCCAACAACTAGTTATGGCTCCTTAAATAAGGAACTTGTCCCATCCAACAAGTGAATATCATTCCCTTTATAAAGAAAAACAACTTCCTTGAAGAATAACTCATCCTAGAATATAAATACGGCCCCTCTAAAACCTAGTGCTGCTACAAAATGGAGTTTTGGCCCCTCTATTCTTAGATCTTCTACAAAATGGAAGATACAGCCCCCAACATCAGTAAAAATGCAACCACTAACCAATCTTTCATTTTATCATTGTTTTCCCTCGAGATGGAAATATTTCCATATTTGATACCACTATAATATCCCCAGATAGCTAGGTTGGGATATTAGTGATTTTTTCAAATACTTTCATTACAAATGAATTCATGTTATAATTTGGTTGATAGATTACTACAAACAGACTGCACACATCCTACTAAATACTTTCTTCGAACATATTGTATGCAAATCAAGTACACATGAAATAAAGAGACAATATGGGTAAATCTTATTATGATCAGAACCCATAAACACAAAAATAATTATTCTCTAATGGATATTATGGCACCTACAATAAAATGATGAAAACACACAATATAAGCTGAAAACGTGGAATCATGCCATGGCCTCCCCCAGAGATGATAAAAAACCCTCCAAGTTCCACAACCTCTCCAAGTGAATTGCTACAACCCAAAACTGAATTCAAATCACCAGATGAAGATCTAATGAAGATCCTGGATGGATCCTTCTTCTTGTCTAGCTAGGGTGGATATTGCACCACTAAAACTAAACTACAATGGAATTTTTTTTCTAAAACCATAATGAAAACCTTGGCTCCAATAACACTCCAAAGATATCAATTCAAAAACATAATTCCAAAGTAAAGCGCTACCCCTCATTTCATTCTAGATCTTTCCCTTTGTTACTAAATCAAACATGACCCGTGTTCGCCCTTTTTTAATTTTCACTTAAAGATTAAAGTCACTTTACCAATGTTTAGAAACTACTAATATAAAATTTACTTTGTTATCTTTTAATTAAATGTCACTTTAGAAACATAACATCTCCTATCTAGGTGACATCAAATAAACCTCATGAATCCATTTTTTCTTCACTGACAAGCCTCATAAGTCATCTCTGAATACATAACAAGGGAACCCAAAAATGGGGACATGGCATAGAAATTTTTAGAGTTTATGTTGGAGATGCCTCCCCTAGACGATAAACTTGAAGTCAATAGAAACATGAAATATTTTATTTTATGACTTGTGTGCTTGAAACTTCTGATCCTATTTCCTACTTAAATGTTGAAGGACAACCTAAATGAGATTAGGCTATGCAAAAGGAAATTGATTCTTTGTAGAAGAATCATACTTGGGACTTAGTTCCCCAACCATAAGGAAGGAACAATGTGAGGTGTCGATGGGACTACAAGACCAAATTTATCTTCGAAGGTGTTATTGAGTGACATAAAGCATGCCTAGTTTTGAATGGATTTTCTCAACAAGAAGACATTGAATACACTGAAACCTTTGTCACTATCGCAAATATGAACTCTGTTTGATTAATTTTTTCCCTCGCTTCTCATTTTGGATGGAAAATCCATTATATGGATGTGAAGAGTGATTTTCTTTGTGGAGACCTATCTGAATAAATTTTCATGGAACAACCACCTGGTTTTTGGACAGATTCAAATTTGGTTTGTTGACTCAAGAATTTGCTTTATGGTTTGAAGTAGGCTTCCCGAGCTTGGTATGTTAAGATTGATGGTTTATTTCTTCAACTTATTTTCAAACAATATGAATTTTATGATAGTTTGTATGTATTCCATACCAATGGAGACACCTTGACTATTTTTGTATATGTAGACAATGTGCTCATTATAGATTATTAACTCCTTTGATATGAAATATCTTGGTACTCTACATTATGTTTTGGGTCTTTAAGTATTACCACTTTGTGATGGATCCATTGACATGTTTTAATAGGGTTGATTGCAATCTGTGTGCTACTCATTTTCATTCTGGAGTATAGCTTACCAAAACCTATCAAATACCCATAGTCGATTGTAGCATCCTCATCCCCAAGTTGGGAAATGCCACACACAAATTTTGAACTCTGATACCATAAATTTAAATAAAATTGCTATGCATATGCATAGAATTATACAAACTACAAAAAACATATGCATGCATAATAATACAAGAAAAACCCATAATATAAATACACAACTGTACACACAACAATTAAATAAAATGCACAGAAGACACTTATCTTTTGTAAAAGTCACAAACTTCTTTAATACCTTAGAATTCCCTCATAGCCATATAATATGCTTCTCATAAACTCTCAGAAGTAGTTCACCCCCGAGTTGGGGCTAAAACTCCACCAGGGAAAAGGAATCATAATCTAGGCTAAGGTCCACTAATATTTGTATATCTCAGACTGCAGTTCCAACAATAGTAGACATCATATAGATTATGATTCCAAACATGCATGTCCCAACCCAAAAAATATTCCCCTTCTCTTTTCAACAATCATTTAGTTGCCCCACTTCCCTTCTAGGGTTTCAACAATAGGATGAAAAAGAAGTCTTAGAGCCCTATAGCTACAACTTGGCACCTTGGGAAAACAATTCCCAATAGTTCTCTCACCTAGAGAGAATGCACATGGGCCTGACAACCCACTTCTACAATAGCACATGGGCCTAAAAACCTTCCTCTTCAGCTCAATTACCCCAAGTCTACTGGTTTCAACATCTCCCCAAAGATTCCCAAGTGCAGGGATGGTTGATGGTTGCAGGAAGGTATGGATGGAAAGAGTGGAAGATGGAATCATTAGTGAATGATGCAAATACACTAAGTACCAACAATATATTTTCATGATAATAACTTGACACTTGTCACCTATGAACTAATTTGACTCCACTTGGTGACCCATTCCCATCCTTTAGGAACTTAGGATAAATATATATCTTATAAATTAGACTTTTGGAAATATCATCATAATATATAATTGGCTTAAGACCACTTGGCTTAGCCCCTCTTCCTAGACTCTTAGCCCCCTTTCCCTTATAGTGTGGAATTTTATCTCCCCTTACTCTTTCATTTGATTGGGTCTGCAAAAAAAAAGTATTTTTATCAATAATCCAAGTATAATTATATATTACAATGTTAGGATTGTTAGCCTTTTAGAATCTAGTATCTCCATCCTAATAATCACACAGGCACTTTGGCCTCAAAACATATATACAAAGACTCTCCAGCCCAAGAATCCTGGCTCCCCATCCTATATGTAGATTACAATTCGGGTTTGACCTAGGGGTATTACATTCCCCTCCCCCTTATTTATGCATTGTCCTCAATGCATTATATACATATGTACAAGAAAAATGCTTCAAAAATATTCAAAAAGATGTGGGTACTCTTCCTACATGGAATTCACATCCTCCCAAGTTTCATCTTCAGGACCATAATAGGTCCACTAGACCTTTACCAGTGTGATTTATTGATTCTAGAGTAGCTTGACTTTCAATTCAGTATGCACACCGATTGAAATCGAAAGTATCCATCTTGATCCACCTAAATTACATTCCAATCAATTACATAATTAACATAAGGCACACACATTTTAAGAAAAGACACATGGAATACATTATAAATTCGCATGGATGCAGGTAGTGAAAGCATGTATTCAATAGGACCAATCCTCTTTAGGATTTCAAAGGGTCCACAATATCTTGCGGCTAGATTTGAAAAGTTATTGAACTTCAAGGAACTTCTCTTGGAACTCACTTTCAAGAACACATGGTCACCCACTTTAAACTCTCTATGATTTCTACTATTATCTACATATATATTATTCATATAATGGGAATCCTTTAAATTTTTCATAATTTTCACCATTTGTTCTTCCATTTCCCTGAGAAACTCTGGCCCAACCATTGCTCTATCTATTAGGTTGTCCCAACTCATTGGTGTATTTCATTTTATGCCATAGAATGATTCAAATGGGCTCATCTTCAAATATTCTTGATACTTGCTATTATAGGAAAACTCAACCAATTGCAAATAATCCTCCCATTTTGATGGTTTATCCATCACATACATCATTAGCATATATTAAATCATCAGATTGACCCTCTTTGTTTTCCCATCTGACTCTAGATGATATGTTGTGTTAAATATCATATTTGTCCCAAATCCTTTGAATAATCCCTTCCAAAATTTTGATGTGAACTTGAGATTTCTGTCAGAGACAATTGTCTTAGGCACACCATGAAGCCTGGAAATTTCCCTCATATAGATATCCACAATTTTGGCTTCCTTATGAGTTAGATTCACTAGAATAAAATGAGAATCTTTCGTAAGCTTATCCACCACCACCATGATGGAATAATGCTACTTTGTTGTTCTGGGTATCTTGGTGATAAATTCACTTGTCACCACTTCCCATTTCCACTCAGTAATGAGAAATGGTTGTACCAAACCAACTAGATTTCTATGCTTAGCCTTGAATGTTTTACACTCTACAAATATGGCAATATAATTAGCCACCTATTTCTTCATACTTGGCCAAAAATATTGTCTCTTGATAGTTGCAATTGTTTTTTGGTAGCCTGGGTTCCCAACATAAGGTACATTATGCATTTCTCTTAACATACTATTTTTAAACTCCTTAGAATTAGGCACATAAATTATGTCCCTGAAAAAGAGAATTACATCCTCCCTTAGCCCATAATTCTCTATTTTCTACTAAGAATTACCTTGTTATAATTTCCCTTTTATTTCCAAATAATGTTGATTTGATTGCATGGCTTCCAAAATTATGTCTTTTAAATTAGATTTATACATGCTAATTGTTGTAGAGTGCATCTCATGCACCCTCCTACTATGTGCATCAACCACGTTTTTCTCCTTACCTTTGATATGATTTACATCAAAGTCATACTCACTGAGAAATTTCAACCATCTAATTTTCCTAGCATTCAAAGTTGGTTGTCCAAAAATATATTTGAAACCACTATGATCTGTTCTCAACTCAAATCTTTTTCCCACAAGATAAGACCTCCACATATTCAACGCATGCATTATTGCTATCAATTCTAAATCATGAGTGTCATAGTGTCTCTCATTCTATTTTAAATTTCTTGACTTGTAGAATATCACATATCCATTTTTACTAAAGACTCCACCAAGCCCTTCTTTGCAGGAATCAGTACACAACAAAATCTTCATGTGGATCAATAATTCTAAAAATTGGTGCACTTGTCAATAAATATTTCCAGTGCTGAAAACTTCTTTCATAGTCAGGTGTCCACTCAAATCTCAGACCTTTATTTTTTAAGTATGTGATTGGGTGTGCAATCTTCGAAAATTCCTCAATGAATCTTCTATCTACAAGCCCCATGAAAGATCTCACCTCTGAGACATTCCTTGGTAATGGCCATTCTTCAATGGATTTTATATTTTCTGAATCCACTGTTATCCCTTCTTATGAAATGATATGACCCAAATAATTTATCCTCCTTTGAAAAAATGATCACTTGCTCAAATTTTCATACAATTCATGCTCCCTCAATACTTGTAGTAGCATGTTCAAGTGTTTGTCATGCTCTTCTTAAGACTTAGAGTAAATAATTATGTCTTCCAAAAATACAATGAAAAACTTATCTAAGTAATCTATGAAAATATCATTCATTAAACACATAAAGACAGTTGGTGCATTTGACAAGCCAAATGTCGCCACTATAAACTCGTAATGGCCATACCTTGTTCTAAATTTTGTCTAGTTGATATCTTCTTATTTAATTCTCACCTGATGATATCCTAGATTGAGGTCAATTTTGGAAAATATCTTTGCATCCTTCAATTGATCAAAGAGATCATCTATCTTTGGCAAAGGATAGTTGTTCTTCGCAGCCACCTTAGTTAGATACCTAAAGTCAATGCAAAGCCTCAAGATACCATCCTTATTTTTCACAAATAACATTGGAGCACCCTAAGGTGACATGCTTGGGAGTATACACCCATTTTCCATAATCTCTTCAAGTTGCATTTGCAATTCCCTTAGTTCTAGTGTACTCATCTTGTAAGGAGTCTTGGATAGTGGAGTTGCTCCAGGCATCATATTGATAGAGAAATCAATATCTCTTTTAGGTGGCAACCCCGATATTTCTTTAAATACATATTTAAACTCTTTTAAGACAACATACACTTCAATATTTTTCACTTTATCCTTATTTGTCTCTTCCATATAAACTACAAATATTTGGCATCCTTTTCTAAAGTTCTTCTTCAGTTGCAAGGCTAAAACTTCCCTTATAGTGACTACCCTTTCTATATCTATAATTTTTCTCAAGTTCCATTCCTCATATAAGAAAGTAAATTCCTTTATATATCATTATAGGAAAACGTGATGCTTTTCCAACCAATCCATACCAATTAGGCAATTGTATGAGCCAAAAGGTATGATATTCAAATATTCCCTTGTACTCAGTCCATTCATGTCCATTAGGAATTCTGTAACCATCTCATTGATTCTTATTTTAGCTTATGTAGCTAGTTGCACCAACCAATATTTTCCAACCTTGCTTCTTGGAAAATTAAATCTTTCCACCATCTTAGTATCTTGATAACTATGACTAGCTCATGAATAAATTAAAATAGAAATGGTTTGGTCATTGATCTTACCTTCCACTTCAATCATGTGGGATTGAAACTCAACTTGCATGTTTTCTAGTGCTGCATATATCCTTGACATTCTTCTTCCCATGTCCTCAACTTTATCATCTTACTATACATTGTGAACAATACTCACTTTTACAACTCTATGAGGGGAATATTTGTACATGTGATCTCCCTCACAACCCTAATAATGCATATGTTGTTGCCTTCATCTTTTCTCCATTTTTCTATCATTTTCGTCTCTTTAGAGGTTGGTTGTCCCTGAGAATTATTTATGAAGAATGGTGGTTTGGTCCCCTTCTTTCTCTATTCCATCTTTATTTTCTTCTTTTCTTCTAAATCCTTTTGGAAAGTTTCACTTCCTCTACACCGCTCATAGAGACACTTGCATCTCCTAACTGTTTCATCCAATTTATTGGGATCATCATACTGTATCTTATCACTGAAAAATTGATGGAAGCCCACTCAAGTATCTTTGAATCTTGACATCCTCATCCTTGATGAAGTCAACATACTTTAGAAGCTCTAAGAATATCCTTTCATATTCATCCAAGGTCATACTTCCAATATTGAGTTCCAACAAATCTTTCATCTTTCTACCATAATAATTCTTGGTTAAGTACTTCTTATGAAAATACCTGTTGAACTCCCTCCAAGTAATCTTATTCTCATCAATGTGTTGCACTAGCAAACCGGTCCCACCACATTGATTCCTTCCCCTTGAACTAATAGATTGCAATTCCCCCTCTTACCTTTGAGGAGTAATTATGAAAATGAAAGTAGTTTCTTATCCTCAATAGCCATGTCTCATCACCTTCATCTTTATTATTCTCATCATCAAAAGTAGGAGCCTTAATCTTATTCATTTCTCCTTGTATTTCATCCACTCTATACCTTCTCTTATGATTTCTAAACAGATATGGACTTGAACTACTATGGGCTCTCTTAATTTAATGCCTTGGTGAGTGATGATGGTTCCTATCAACACTCATTGTTTCTCGTATTTTATCATGAGACCTGTGACTCCTTGATTTTCTTGGTTTTGTCTCCTTGTCCATTTTCTTCTCTATAATGTCCAATATCCACAACAAATTTATGTTGAAGCCATATTGATTCTCCTTGGATTTCATAAGCCTCTCATTATTAGCCTATAACTATGAACATATATTTACAAACTCTTTATTGTTTCTACTAAATTCATGCTTTCTTCTTTTCCTTCTCCATGACCATTTCATTATATCCCTGCATTACGCATGCTCACCTACAACCCTCTTACTTCATATTCTTCGTTTTAATTCCTTTGTTGTTCTTCCATGGCTATGGTATCTCTGATAAATTATGCTCTATTCTATTTTCCTTTAACTCTGCAAATGTGCATGCAATAATATTTGTTAGACCATAATAATTTAACAAATCTTTCAATTTATGAACCATTTTTCCTTTGTAAATACACAAGAATTTTTATTTCTATTTTCATATGAATTATACATTCTAATACACATTTTTGGGTGCATTCATGGATTCCTCTATCCAATACATTTCCAATGACTATCCTCTTTCTCAATTCTAAGATATGAGCATCAAGTTATAGACATTTGAAAAATTACCCATTTACTTCTTTGCACCGTTTTTAACTAGGTGCAATTCCAGCCTTGTTCTTGCATCCCTACACTACTTCCTTCAGGATTTTGATAAGAGATTCATTGGTTTTCTTCATGACCCATGTTGAACAATTTTTCCAAGTTTCACCTTTATATAACAACCAGAATGTTAGGTATAGCCTACTGAAGTTTTGACTGATTTACCTTTTTAGCATTGAATACTATATGTGATTCCTACATCCTAATGTGCACATTCATGTAGCCATAAACTTAATTCAACTCCATAGTTGTATTCTATGGCTCAATAGATTTTTTAATACTACTCTTGTGCCCCAATCTGACTCTAGAGTAGAACGTTATGGGCCTCGGAAGTTAATTGGGTGTCAAAATTTACCTTCCACTGTTTGGCCTATAACTCCCTCATATTCCCTCATATTGTTTGGTCAAAACCACTTCACCCCCATGTGACAGTGGTTTATGGTATTGGCTAAACCACCTACACACATAGCTCCCATGTCACCTACCACCCACTTCCACTATACACTTTCCATCATGGAAATACATGTCACCTATACCACGTCACTACCATGTCACACCACATGGCCTCCACGTTATGTACAAAAAAATACCCAAAATTTCCCAAATTTTTAATATTCTAGAATTGCATAATTTCTAATTGTTTTCACAAAATTTGCCATGGAACTCTCCAATTAAGCTTTATGTGGCCAATTTCGACCCTAGGCATGCTAATTTTTCCTCTGCGTATGAAATTAAACACTTCCATGTTGAATTATCATTACTTTTCACTGTAGAAATTGGGGCTTTCCCCAATTTCTCCATGACCACTCTACAATTCCACAATTCAACCAATTACAGTCCTGAAAATTCCCAAACTGAGATTAAAATTAGGGATTTTTAAACCCTAGAATAATTTTCCTCAATTACTCATGAAATATCCCCAATTTCACTATAGTAATTTTGATAAACATGTTGCAGACATCCATTTCTAACATTTTGTTGAACAGTTGCATGCATACTCAACAAATTTTACTTTTTTACTTTAACTTTGGCCCATTGCAAGTCTAGTGTTGAGCCTGTGGCTCTAATACCATATTGTAGCATCCCCAACCCCAAGCTGGGCAATTCTATATGAAAATTTTGAACTCTGATACGATTAATTTAAATAAAATTGTTTTTCTTATGCACATAATTATACAAACTACAACAAATGTATACATGCATAATGATATAGGAAAAAACCATAAAATAAATACAAAACCATACATACCAATATTAAATAAATTGCATAGAAGAAACTTGTCTTTTGTAAAATTCACCAATTGCTTTCAGACCTCATACTTTACTCCTAGACATAGAATCTAATTCTCATAAACTCTCAACAACAAGTCACCCCCAAGTTGGGGCTAAAACTCCACCAGGGAAAAGGAATCCTAAGATAGGATAAGGTCCAATAACATTAGTATAGCTCATACTATGGTGCCAACACTAGCATAAATCCTACATCCTCTCATTCCCCACATTCCTATCCCACCCTAGGAAGTGTGCCCCTTCTCTACTCAACAGTTCTTCAACTGCCCCACTTCCCTTCCAAGGTTTGACTCCACTTGGTGACTTGTTCCCATCCCTTAGGAACTTAGGATAAATATATATCCCATAAATTAGAATTTAGGAAATATTTTTATAATATTTCCTTGGCTTATCCCCTCTTCCTAGACTCTTATCCCTCTTTCCCTTCTAGTGTGTAGTTTTATCCCCCCTTACTCTTTTGTCTGAATGGGTCTGCAACAATGATGCATTTTTATTAATAATATCACTGTGATTACATATTAGAATGTTAGGCTTATTGTCCTTTTAGAATCTAGGCTCTATAGCTTAATAATCACACAGGCACTCTGGCCTCAAACCACATATAAAAAGGCTCTCTGGCCCAAGCATCCTGGATCACCAACCTATATGTACAATAAAATTAGGTTTTGACCTAGGGGTATTACATCGATGTTACTTTTTATCAACAATTGGTCGGTAGTAATATTTATCTTACTCATAGTTGACTTGACATTTCCTTTTATGTTAGTGTGGTTTCTAGGTTTATGTAGGGCCCTAAATAAAGCCACTAGAAAGTAGTCAAATGAATTGTTCACTATCTCAAGGGTACCAATCATTTTGATATCAAGTATTGTCAAAGTTCCTATTCGTTAGTCAACTTCACCGACTTTGACTAGGTTGGCGATAGTGATGATCAGAAGTCCACTTCTGGTTATTTGTTTGACTATAGCACTAGACCTTTGGTGTGGTCATGAAATAAACAAAAGGTAGTCTCTTTTTTTACTATAGAAGGAGAATATTGTGGCATCATTCAAGCGAATACTAAAGAAGCATGGATTCCCCAACTTTTGGGAGAACTTGGCCTTTCTTTTCATACCTTTACTACAATCTACTGTGATAACCAAAGTGTCATACAGGTTGTTTACAATCATGTTTCCCATAGTAAGATCAAACATGTTGAGATCCATGCTCACCATTTGAGACATTTGGTTCATGAACACATTGTCTTCCTTGAATATTGCATAATAGATGATTAGTTTGTTGATATCTTTACCAAACATTTAGTTGAAGCCATATTTATCAAGATTTGCATGATTCTTGGGCTTTAGGAAGAGGGAATTATGGGGGGGTGTCATAATTATGTAACTTCACATCCTAAATATCCAGAGTTGTGTGTTTATGGAGGGCATTGGAACTTAAACAATTGATGGTTAATCACACACATCCTGGGTTCATTCGGTCAAGAGGTCGACCTACATTTGGATATAGTCATTTGGGAAATCAACCAACACACTACACTAGTCAATCAAGTAGTCGACATTCCTTTCAGTCGAACAGTCGAAAAACAGTTGAATATAGTTGGGTGGTAGATCGACCAGCCCAACAATCGATTATTATTTGCACGTGTAGGTGTTTAGGTAGAGACTTCTTGTCGAGATGAATTGACAATGTGGATTTTACAAAGTCAACTCTAACAGTCGATGGTTACATGTGGAAATATCTCCTAGATTCTATGAAAGTTGGTTAGATCTCAAGGATATAAAAATAAAACCCCTTCAGTATTTTTCATCATGGCATAAAGGAGATAAAGATCCAATATGCACTGTGATGTTATGATCACAATGTGAGAACATCACAATTCATCTTGATTAAGTTTCGTAATTGTGTCTTTAGACACCATCTTTGTTTAAAAAAAAAAACATCTTTGATTATTTTCACTACTGTGTTATTTGTTTCATGTTATGTTCCACCCTATTCTTTGACACTTCAATCATGGGGGATTGGTATTGTTATTTCTTGTTGTCCAAGGATACATAAACCCTTGGCATGCTTCTTCCCGTGTCTTCAATTGTATCATCCTCTTAAATATTATGAAAAATCCTCATCCTTACTCCTTTGTAAGGCAAATCCCTATGGAAGTGGTCTCTCTCACATCCCCAACATTTTTATGGGCTACTATCTTGTCCTTTTTCCAAAATAATCTGTCATCCTGGGATCATTCTAGGATAATTTTCCTTCGTGATATGTTGATATTTTTTCCTATAGAATCATGGCTTAAAACCTTTCTTCCTTTTCTCCATATTACCCTTCATCTTGTCATTCCAAGATTTTTTGAAATTTGGTCTCCCTCTACTCTAATCATAAAGTTTTTTTTCTTTCCTTATGGCCTCCTCCAAAGTATTAGGGATATCATAATGTATCTTATGACTGTAGAGAGTAGGTAGCCCAATTAGAAACCTTTGTGGTTTAACCTTCTCATCCCTTATAAAGACAACATACTTAAGAAATTGAAAGTATATCCTCTCATATTTATCCATTGTCATGCTTCCCAATTTGAATTCAAAGAAATTTTTCATATTCTTACCATAATAATGTTCTAAGTATTTCTACTAGAAATACCCCTTGAACTATCTCCATGATACCTTCTTCTCACCAAGGTTCTTGGTCTGCTTAAGTTGATACCACCACATGGATTCCTTACCTTGAAGGTGGTAGTTTTCAATTTTGGTTTCTACACTTGATGGGTAATCATGAATCTAGAAATATTTCCTCATTCCTAACAACCAAGATTCATCATATTCTCCTTTTCTATGCTTTCCATCAAAAGTACGTGGATTGAGTTTCATAGGTTCACCTTGCAAAACATCTGACTCGAGCCTTCTCATATTAATTATGATAGGGGACACAGTTGGGATGATCTCCATCCCTAAATATGCATGATATCTTCTAGTCGATTTCCTTGGGGAATTATTAAGTATGTTCACATTCCTTTAATTCCTTCCATTCCTATGATCATATGGTCTACCATGGGATCTGGATGTTTCCATTTGTCTAGCATTAGGTACTTGATTTTGTGCCATAATCCTTGATGAATTGTCTATGAAACATATTTAGACTATGTATCATCTCCTCTCAATATTTCATAGTCCTTTCATTATCTTCACTATAGCTTTGCACATCTAAGTGCAGGCTTCTCATAGTTTCCGCCAACTCCATAGGCTCCACCTTGCTTCTTCTTCCATTTGACTCAATTTTATCATTTCCCATGCTGACACGTATCGATATAGTCTCATCCTCATTGTTTTAAGAACCTTGGGCATCCTCCATATCACTAGTACTTATACAAGAACCAAAATTCCCTCCTCTACCTCCAACTCTGCAAGAAAATGTGCATATGATAATCATTGTTAGAATTAGGCATATGAAAAATATTTTATTCATTAGGTTACAAGCCATTATTCATCTCAATTTATCAATAACACAATGCACTGAGTCAAATTTTGATTCTTCAAAATCATCCCTTTGTAATTCAGATTCTGATGAATACTCGTTTTCCCAAATCCAAGCTTCTGGTTGATAGTTATGGTTTGCAAAAGTTTAGACTATTTTCTCATGTTTGTCCCTCTATGTTATAGGTCTCTTCCCTTCCATCCTGTACAATTTTAGGTAATCAGATTCTAAATCTGGTTCCATCATTGTCTTCTACGATCCATGATATTTCCATAAACTAATCATGTGACCCAAACTAACTTCTAAGCAAGGAGTTATTTCCACTAGAAGTAAATTGGTACCTAATTTATACCTTGTACTATTTCAGTTGTAACTTTCTCATGTGAGCTCTATTTTGGGCTTGAAATATCTCGTTGGAAAGATATTACCAAGTTCATTATTTTGTGTAGAAAAGACTATGTCTATTGAAGCTACATACCATTCTCAGGATTTCGACGCCCTAAAAATTTTGTTTAGGCCCTCAAAATGCCTTTTAAATTTTATGACCTTCAAAATACTGAAATGTGTTAAGAACCAAACATCAATATAGCATAGAAAAACCTCAGGAAAAGTACTCAACGCCTTGAAAAAGAGATAATTTCAGATAATAAGCCTCTTTGAGGGGGCAACCTCCTTTTACCCCACTTAAATGTTCAAGTACAAGATGATTCAAAATGAAAATGTCTTCTTGGTATATATAGGAGACTAGGAGGAATAATCACAAATAATGGCCTAAAGCCGACCTAATTAAAATAACATTACTAATCTAAATTACAACTAATGGCCTAAAGCCGACATAAATAAAATAGCATTACTAATCTAATATGTCCCAATTAAGGGGTAATGAGCCAATATTAGGGCTTAACATGCCCCTCCCCTTGAGACAAGTGTTGTCCACAACGC
>ML808048.1:222659-237489 GCA_009831015.1 Picea engelmannii
CACTTTTGGGTGTCTTCTCTGTTACGAAATTTTTCATTACTTCCATGATCTTAGCTTCCATTGAATCCATCTTAGTGTCCAACTTAGATTCCATTGAATCCATCTTAGCTTCCATTGAATGCATCTTAGTATACAACTTAGATTCCATTGAATCCATCTTAGCTTCCATTGAATCCATCTTAACTTCCATTGAATCCACCTTATTTTGTAGTTCATTTATGTCCCTACGCATTTCTTCACCTTCATCAAGAGTCCAATTAGGATTTTCTGGAGGCTTATTTGGTGTAGAAGTTCCCTTTTTGGGTGGCATGTTGGCCAAGTATCACTTTTGAACCTTGATTTTGAGGTGGTTCTGCTAGACAATATTTCTTCTGTTCTATCTCCCACGTTTTAGCCCTTCTGGGTATGAAACTTTCTTTTAAGTAGTTATCTGATATTTCTTCTCTGCAATTCCTTAGGTCTGATCAAAATTGGATGTGCCAAGAGGAATTTACGGTACCTTCCTCACAACTTGCCGATTTTTGGCCTTTCCAGGAGATCTCACTTGTATAGAATGCCCCACAAAAAATAATAGATATCAAATTCTAAAACTCGAACCCAAAATACTACAGACTGTCCACGATCCAATGCAACCAGTCCCACTCAATTTGGATACTCTAGAAAGAAGTTATGCTTGTTTTACCTGTAACACCTTCTTGAAGCTAGTCAATAAGGCTAGTCAAATACCCTATATTACACAGGGTGTATCTACAAATTTAAAATGACCCCGATGCTGAACTTTTTTCCACAGATAAAATACTAATTTCTGTAAATGGTATCTGGAGGGTAGGGTCTGAAACGTTACAGAAATTTTTTTATAGCGAAAATGCCTCAATGACTCGTTTCAGGATGATTCCATAACCCTATATTGTACAGGTTGTATCTCCGAAAGTATAAGGCCTCAGGAGATGAATTTTGAACCCAACGTACCTTGATCCGTCTTATAAAAACCCTTTAAGCGGTTCCTTCTGAAACATTGTAGAAAAAAAGTTATAGAGAAAATGCCACGGTGTCTCAGATGTAGCAGCGAAACCCCAAGACCTTGAGCTCTGATAGCATATGTTAAGAACCAAACATCAATATAGCATAGAAAAACCTCAGGAAAAGTACTCAACGCCTTGAAAAAGAGATAATTTCAGATAATAATCCTCTTCGAGGGGGCAACCTCCTTTTACCCCACTTAAATGTTCAAGTACAAGATGATTCAAAATGAAAATGTCTTCTTGGTATATATAGGAGACTAGGAGGAATAATCACAAATAATGGCCTAAAGACGACCTAATTAAAATAACATTACTAATCTAAATTACAACTAATGGCCTAAAGCCGACATAAATAAAATAGCATTACTAATCTAATATGTCCCAATTAAGGGGTAATGAGCCAATATTAGGGCTTAACAAAATGTTTTGTAGAATTTGATTAATTTACTATTTTACAAGTATGTTAATTGGACCTATGCCTGAAATTGGAAATATGACTGACATGGAATGAAATGTGTCTATTGATTCCATTTGTCATCCAATTATTCGACCATGTCATCATCCATCATTCTCCTTCGTCGACCATATGTCATCGGGAAAACCTTTCACAAACCTACAAACTCATTGGACTCTTTTTCAAAGTATTCCCATCAAAATGTTAATTTAACACATTATTAATATTTCTCCTGAAAATCTCAAGCCACAATCCTATTAGACTCTTCTTTATGGACTCTTCTCGTCAAAATGTAGAGTTAGCATGTTATTAATATTTTCCCAAGACTCGTGGGATTTTCCTAACAGATGCCCCTATTGAGAACATATTCACATTATTTTCCATCAGGGTGGTAAGTTAACCTTGTATTGTGTTTTTCTCGAAGCTTGCAACCTGCAAGCCTATTTTGAACATGTTCATGCAATTTTCTACTAGGATGGTAACTTAACCTTATATTGTTCTTTTCATGAATCTCGCAACCCGAAATCCTATCGAGAACATATTCATGGAATTTTC
Organism: Picea engelmannii; assembly: GCA_009831015.1. Taxonomy (NCBI): domain Eukaryota; kingdom Viridiplantae; phylum Streptophyta; class Pinopsida; order Pinales; family Pinaceae; genus Picea; species Picea engelmannii. The sequence continues at coordinate 224,691 of ML808048.1, forward strand.
CATCAGATTGGTAACTTAACCTTGTATAATTCTTTTCCTAAAGCCCACAACCCGCAAGCCTATCAGGAACATCTTCCCAGAATTTTTCATCAAGTTGGTAACTTAAACTTGTATCATGTTTTTCCCGAATCCCAGAACCTGCAAGCCTATTGGGAAGATCTTAACATACTTTTATGTTAGGGTGTTAACTTGACCTTGTATTGTGCTTTTATCAAAGCCTGCAACCTACAAGCCTATGAAGAAAATCTTCATGGAATTTTCTATTGGGGTGGTAAATTAACCTTGTATCATGATTTCCTTGAAGCCCGTAACCCAGAAGCCTATCGTGAACATTTTTTCAAGATTCCTCCATTAGAGTGTTACAACATCAAAACTCTTCCCATGAGATTCTTTCTCCATGAGGCTTCTTCTCATGAGTCATTTTCCCAAAAAATATCTTCCTTGTTCTATATGGATCATTGATCTTCAAGATTAGGGTGATATCAGTCGTCGATTCATGAAACTCTCCAAACTTTGTTGAAATTCCCTGATCCTACAAATGAATCTTGGTCATTGATCTTCCAACATTTTAGTCACCAATAAAATATGAATTATGAACCCCTTGGAAAAATTTAACTCTATAACCTGCATATTGACACCATTAATCTTCTTTTTTATTGTTCTAAGGGAAATTTGGACATAGATTCATTCATAAGTTTGGTGATTTCACTCTGTTTTCACAAATTTCTCCAAATTTATCATAGGTGAAACTCTACAACAATGAATTTCTACCAAATTGGCATTGGTTCTTGGCCCATAAAGTTCCAGTGTTTAACCTTGGGCTTTGATACAAATATATAATGTCCCCCACTACTAAACCCATAAACAATTTATGATACAATTAATTTAAATACTACACATCATGCTAAAAACACCCATACACTTAATAGCAATTTCCATAAAAACATGCATACAACTAATACACTCCCATATAATAGGATATAAATAATTTAAAACAAAGAGTTAATACACAACAATTTAACCATCAATGTAACTTAGACACAATATAAAACACTTAAATATTTTTATAACAGTTGTGCAACCAACTCTAGAGGAAATGTGTTCCAGCCAACCATAGAATTTTTGTTCCAAATATCAACAACAAGTCACCACCGAGACAGGGATAGGAATCCAAAAAAGAGGGTGTCTCTCCATTGTCCACTCATATCTCAATATTCTCACAACCAACTAATATTTTCTATAACTATCCCAACTCCTCCAGCTCTCTTCCTCTTAACCTATAACATCCATGTTTTGAAACCCTGAACTAGTGATATATATTGTGAATAGAGCATATGGTCCAGAGCCAAAGTGATGTAATATGTAAATGATGTAAATTGAATATAATGAATAAAATGTATCACTAGTTGTATATGGACACTGATGGATATTTGGGGGCTATATTTCCAAAAGAGAGGGTAGGGGTTCAAGGGGGAGAGTTATCCATATCTATTTAACCAACACCCATTTCCTATTTTTTTCTAAAGTATCATTGCAATGAACCTTCCATTAGTTGTTGAGTGTTCTAGAGCTCAATCATTGAATTCATGTAAGAGGGTTGGTGTGAGAGCCACTTCCCATATTTACTGAGAGCATGGGGGTTGAGTATAATATGCTTGGGGAAGAGTGTGATTCAAGCAAGCAAGAGAGGAAATTTGTATGGATAGGGGGACCATAATTATGAATTCATATTTTTTGAGAGGAAATTTGTTTTACATGGAGTTTTCCAGCCAGCAATGGAGTTCTGAGTAATGAAGCTTGAAGGTAGTTGCTATGGACATGTTTGGATATTGTTTGGAGCTGTAATATTGTGAAGAAAGAGGTTGTGTTCCTAGGAGTGAAATGTTGTTTGAAATTCACTGAGGAAGCATGTGTTTTTCTGTTGGGTGAATTTGTGTTTGCAGTTGTAGAATTCTTGAGGTCCCAACAAGTAGAATTCATGTCAAACCTGTGCTGGAATCCATGGAGGGGAGTGGAAAAGATTGATGGACTACGAGAAGTGAAGGGGAATTCCATCCCTTGTGTTGTGTAGGTTGAGGGGAAGTGAGATAGTGGAATGGAATTAGTTGTGAGTTTAATTGCTAAAAGGAGGAAAGTTGTCAGCCTTAGGGACCATTGTCTCTTATGGATTCATAACCCTGACACGGGGGTGTCTTTCTATTGAGAACTGGAACAACAAGGATACGGTTGGGAGGAATGTCCATCCTCTGCAGCAAGTTTCACATTTTATATGATAATTATTGTTATTTGTTGTTTTTATGCATGTATGATGTTGATATAGTTGTTGTAAAATTTACTCTTAATTATATTTGGATATTATTGCTTGTTGTAAGAAGAATGATGCATTTAAGTCTGTGTCTATGTGGTGGGATGTTGTTGTATTTTATTTATTTTTTCTATGCACAGTTACGCAATTTTATTTACACTTTTAAGCAGCATAGACAGTTGCAAGTTTATGAATTTCATACTGTGGGTTATTTCCATGTTTATATTTAGTATCAGAAATTTTTGGTGTGTTGTTTTAGCAGTAACGTGACCTAGCTAGGGGATGGGTATGTTACAATATGCTATCAGAGATATTGGTTCAACAATGGATCCATATGGAAAAATAACGAGTGTAAATTTGAGTAAATTCGTTGTTGCATACTATGGTTTGTGCGAATTTGGGGGAAAATCGGGAGAAAATTAGAGTAAAATCCCCAAATTCATGGTCAAGATTCATGTTTAAATGAATCAGAATAGTTTAAGGAGGTTAATGGAACCAATTTGTAAAACTGCAGAGTCATATTCGACTTGGAATGGTTGAATTTTACATTTTAATGGTCGTTGCAGATGTTACAGGAAACTTGGTAAATTGACAACCAATATCACGTTTGATTGTGAGATCAACGACCAAGATTAACCTTGATAAATTTAAAATTTTGGAAGGTTTTCGCCATTTAGAAGGTCAAAAAAATATATGGATGAGATTCAATTTTGGCAGTTGGAAGTTGAAGAGATTGGTGACTTAGAATCGTCAAATATTTTGGTTGAAAATTCCTAAGTGTGGAAATTTGACAAGAGAAATCATTGACGACCAGTAGTCGGGTCAGCTGAAATAACAAAGAGTTTGGTTTAGCCAAAAGACATATTTAATAGTCGATGGAAGATGATTTGCATCAATCAAATCCATTGAATTATTTTCATTTTCCATTGGAAAATGTCGATTGTCGATGGGTCGATGGTCAAGCATCAGTCGATTCGATGAAGTTTTTTTAATCAAGCCAGAGAAGTCATTGATGGTCAATGGGTTGATGGTTGTGTGTTGGCTAGTTTGGCGAAGATTTGAATTTCAACCAAGAAAATCGGTCGATGGGTTGATGGGTTGATGGTCGAACGTCAGCCAAATTCGACAAGGTGTTCGAGTTGTTCAAGAGAATCAATTGATGGTCGATGAAGGAAGGAGGGCGATGACATGTCATTCCATGTCAAAATCAATGTGTCATGCCATGTTAGTATCAATGTTTCATGTCACTTCAATTGATTTGACACATCGGGATGGTGTGTCATGCTACGTCAGTAATTTCCACATCATCCCAGAAGTGGTCGATGATCGATGATCAGGTCAGCCAAATTGGGGAAGTGTTTTTTACTGTCATCGAGGATCATCGAATACTAATGGGTTGATGGTGAGGAATCGAACGAATTGGTGAGGAGTTCAATTATCCAAGGGAACTCATCGATGGTCGATGGTTGATGTTCAAGTCAGTTGGTTCAACGATGTAGTGTGAATCAATTTCCAAAGGAATGGGTCGATGGTCGATGGTCAGGTTGGCAGTTTGGGATAAATGTTGTATGCATCCAAAGTAAAGTGTCAATCAATGATGGTCGATGGATTCCAAATCAATGGCTCATATTTTGTGTGATTTGAGATCAACAGTTCATATTTAAAAGGTTGTTAGAACAAAAAAATAGTTCGTTTATGCAAAATTTTATGGTTTTTGAAGGGCATTAACTTGCAGGGTGATTTTGAGGCACTAAACGATGTGTTTATCCAATCAAAACCCATGAGAATAGAGTGTACCAAGGTACACTTTGTCAATGTATCTCAAATAAAATAACTCAAAGAGAGCTTTCGAATAAGCTAAACTATTCACAAAATAAAGCTTGTATGGGAAAGTTACAACCAAAATAGTAAGGGTAAAATTTTGACACCAGTTTACCTCCAAAGAGACATAACTCTTATCTCGGAAGTTTGTTTGGGGCACATGAGAAATTGATGAAAATATTACAAACCATAAAACATATCCATGGAGTCGGATTTAAGACATGGGTATGTAAAAATGCGCAAGAAAGGAAATAAGACACATGTAACATACAAGGATAAATTGGGTAAAACAATCAAAACTTTTTTGAACCATAACTTTCAGCTCAAAGCTCGGATTTGAGAAAATGAATGGTTATTGGAAAGGTATTGAGGAGTAGAAGGCATCTGTCAACCCATAATTTTGAATTAAGTGTCATATGTTCTCATAAAATGATAAAATACATTGTTATAGGAGTAAATGAGTGGAAATTGTAGCATGTGGATGTTATAATGTTTTTCTCATAACTTAGATTGAGGCATGGTAAATTTGTTCAAAAGTTGTTTCAGAAAGGAATGCATTTATGGAATCATATTTTGGAGTAGTGTATTAATATTTTTCATAATTTAAAATTTATAATGACCTATAATCTAATTAATAAATATTTTGCAATATGCTTAGTTCTAACAACAATTATTTCATGCACATTCTTGTAGAATTAAAGATAAATACCTTAGTTCCTTTATGAGAACTAGAGATATTGATGATTCACAAGGGTATTAAAACCTTGAAGAAGAAATCATAGGTATGCATGTCATCATGGGTAATGTTGAGACTGAGTCTAATGGGAGAAGAGACAAGCAAGAGAAATAACTATGAGAATCCTGCAAAAACAAGTGCAAGGTTGTAGTTCCGATAATGAGAGGATCATGAAGGCTCAAGAAGAGATAATTAAAATCTTGAATATTCTACAGAAGAAGGTCAAAAAATATTTAGGCACAAGGAAATAATTTAGTTCCAAGCAAATGGAAGTATTTAGGTCTCATGATAGGAGGGATGATCATGGAGGATCTAGACAATCAAGGAGTATTAGTAGGAATAAACATAATCATTCCCTAGGGAACTCGACCAAAACAACATATGCATTTTCAAGCTTAGAAATCATCCCAAGTATATATCCCATAAATCTTCAAAGAAGGAGACATGGGTCAGATATCTTGCAAGGGGAACTGAGGAAAATAAAGACACCATCATTTGATGGATAAAATAAGAAAGGTGAAGATGCAAAAGCATGGTTGTTGGGAATGAGGAAATAATTCTAGTTGCATAACTACTCATCAAATGAAGAATCAATAATTGTAGCCTACCGCCTTCAAGGAAAGGCATCTATGTTGTGGGATCGATTGAAGTAGGTTAAGCACCTTGATGAAAAAATAATTTATTTAAAGCAGCTCAAGAAATATTTTCAGAAACAGTACTTGTCATAGAAATATTATGACAAGAACATGCAAGAGTTATTTGAAGTCAAACTTGGGAACATGACCATGGATGAATATGAGAGGAATTTCTCTGAACTTTTGAGGCACGTGAGCTGCATCATAGATGCGAATGTAAAAATTTAGAGGTTCTTGAGTGGAATGCCATCCTTTTATAAGGACAAAATTTAGTTTGATAATCCCATGAATTTAGAATAATCCATAATAAAGGCCAGGTATTTGTATGAGCATAATAGAGGAAAGACATATTTCCAAAGGGCCTAGGATGAAAATAAGAAAGGAAATATGGATCAAGGGAAGAAATGATTCAAGCCACCTTTCATCAAAAATAGATCTCAATCATATCATCGAGGGAAACCATCTTAATATGATCATAAAATGACATAGTTCTTGGGAAAGAGGAAAAAAAAACATCACATAAAGTGTTGGGGATGTCGTGAAGGATATCACATGTATAAATATTATCCTCATCGAGGAGATAAGATGAAGACTTTGCATAAAATAAAGGAAGAGGAGATGGTAGAGGATGTGGGAAAAATCATGCCAAGGATCTATGTAGCCTTGGACAATAGACAATAAGACTATCAATACCACATGATCAAAGTGGAAGGTAAGATTTATAATCATTCCATAGTCATTTTAATTTATTTTGGAGCTAGTCATAGATATATAGATCCAAAGCTAGTTGAAATATTTAAATTCAAGAAATGTAAGCATGAAAATTCTTGGTTGGTTCATATTGATACTAGAACCAAGATAAGAATTAATGAACTTGTTAAATAATGTATGGTGGTGCGCAGTGGGAAGACCCTAGGTTCAACAATAATAAACCAACAAAACCCTTAGACACTGACCCTTTCAGCATCACCTACAAGTAAGTGAAGTTTCGCTTGAGACATCTAGAGGGGATGTGGGAACCAAGTTTTTGCAGTGATGAGGGGAATTGAGGTATTCAACATGACCATACTATCCATTGTCCATGCACCTACTATGTGCACAGTTTCCATTACTTAACCTTTAATTATCATGCAATATACCCCATGTGTGACATTAATCCACTTAACATTCATTATTAACTTAAGTGCACATGATCATAAAAACATATATCAGTGGCATATTCATAATACTAAACATTCACCATCATTGCACAATAACCACAACAAGTAAACATATCTATACTAACAATCCATAACATGCATAAAAAACATAACACACATAAGCAACACATCAAGGCACAATATTTTAACGTGGTTCACCCCAATATGGGCTATGTCCACAACAAATGGCTTCTTATTCATTCATTCATAATATCCAATACATGCATGTACACTTATCTCATACAATGATCTTCAGTAAAAATCCAAACCTGCCCTCATTGCTCTATGTCGTAGTGCACACATACCTTTCTATTAATATTTAACTCGACTACTCAACTAAAAAAATCAGCATTGTGAACCATTATCCAACTCTTCACTGACAACACACTCTACTGGCTAAGCTCTTCTCTACCCAAAAAACCATTAAATATTTATAGTATTCTACTAAGACTAAGCCCGTTACAACATGGTTAAAAAGTAGAAAAAATGCCCCAAAACTTCTTGACTAACTCCCATTTCTTGTGCGTTGAATCATGATAATGTGCTATCTATTTTTCGCATGTGATGCTCCTTTTGCAAAATGTCGCACAATATGCTTCTATGTGATTCCCAAAAATTATCCAAAATAGCCTTCTCCAACAGGCCCCCAACACTCACATGTGGCTCGTCCCGAGCCACTTATGTTTGTTACTTCTCTCCCTTCAATGCGAGCTTGGTTTCCAAGAAGTTATAAAATGTTTTCTTAAGAATGGGTGAAGGGGATAGTCGTTATATCCTGATAACAACACAAGTAGCATAAGAGTTAACAAAGAAAGAAGAAGAGGTGAAGGGGATGATCGCCACTGCTAAGAAAACATTTCAGAACTTCTTGGTGACCAAGATCATGGTGAAGGGAGAGTATAAATACACATAAGTGGCTCATCCCAAGCCACTTATGTTTTTTTATTCTCTCATATGGTTTATTTCAAAGTATAATGTCTTCCTGTTTGCCATTATTGTAATCTTTTCTTCTAGTGGAAAGCTACTCATTGTCTCCTTAAAATTTTGTGCTTCCTCCTATGTTTCTTGAATCTTCTTCCCTATTTCTTGTAACTCGACATATTTTTTCAACCGAATTCATAATTTTGTGCTTTCTTCACAAATTTTTGCACACTCTAATTCTAAACTCCTCATATTCTCAATAGTTGTGTTGGCCATCTTCTCCCTTTTCTCTCTCTCCTTAGGTGGAGTGCCTAGGATTGCGCATGCTTCCAATTCTATAATCTTTGAGTTGAAACCTTGAATAGATACTTTGATCTTTGACATTTTCTCTTCTTTTGGAGTATCCACCTCCATTTGTACTTCTATAATTTCCTTGTAAACTTGTTTAAATCCCTGTCACATCCTCTCTGCCTTTTGTGCAACCTCATCCCTTTCCATCGTTACTCTTGTTAGAAAAACATTATCGCGGAGAAATAAAATAAAAAAAAATATGGAAATAAAACAGAGAAGATACACAATACAATATAGACACAAATATGCGTGGTTCACCCAGTGTGGGCTACATCCACTAGAGAAATTTCCAGGTCCTTCCTCTTTATTTTCCAACAAAATAAATGGATACAACTTATATCTCAATCGTTGTAACTTCATGGTCTTCCTCTCACAATCTCCTCTCTCAGAATACAATAATCACACACATACATAGCCACAATACAATTCCCTCATAAAAGAGGATTTCTTTCTATGGAAAAAATCCCTAAAAATAAATTCTACCATGAGATATGCGACCTTAGAATGAATGGTCCATATTTACTACGAAATTACAAAATTTTACAAGGAAATTTTTCCCAATATTTTCCTTCAGGGATGTTGCCCCTGATTCCCCTGCCAACATGGGGCTACAAAAATTGTTTTCACCCTTTTGGTGACAGTTGCAGGTGGGGAACCCACACAAGCCCCTCGTTATGGAATGGGGTCCAAGCACAGTTGAAACAAACCTCTGAATCAAGAAAATAATCAAGTTCCACAACCAAAAATCTCCCACTTGGAGACTGATCACAACAAATCCACTGTTGTTGTACCTATTGGAGTATACTCCACCTTGGACCTGGAAATTTTTTCATTTTCATATTCACCTTCATGCTTGAAGGCCAACTGAAGCTAAGAAGGAACTCAATTTCTCCCTGGTTACTCCCTTTGTTAACATGTCTAGAGGATTATGGCTAGTATGTATCTTTTCTAACTTCAAATTTCTATATTCCAAGACAAATCCTATGAGATGGTACTTGAGATGTATATTCTTAGTGTTTGAATGGAAGGTTGAGTTATTTGCAAGATGAATGACACTCTCACTGTCATAGTACAACCTACTATTCTCATGCTTCTTCCCAATTCCTCGATAAACCTATGTAACCAAATCATTTCTTTACTAGCCTCTGTAGCAACAACATACTTTTATTTTTTCGTTGAAAGTGAAACAACCTTTTGCAGTTTCAAAATCCAACTTAATTTTGTTCCACCTACAATAAAAACATACCTTGTGGTGCTCCTCATGCTATCTTTATCACCTGCTATATCTGAATCAACATATCCCTGTAGAACAGTGTCTTAACCTCGAACACATAATTCATGAGTATCAATACCTCTCAAATACCTGAGAATCCACTTTACTTCCTATCAATATTCTTCACCTGGATTGTTCATATACATGCTCACAACTCCCACTACATGTGCAATATCAGGTCGTGTGCAAACCATCGCATACATCAAGCTCCCAACTATTGATGAATAAGGGACCTTGGACATGTATTCTATCTCCTCTTTTGTCTTGGGACATATTTCCTTGGTTAATTTGAAATGGTTGGCCAAAGGTGTACTAACTAGATTTTCCTTTTGCATTCTAAACCTCATTAAAAATATTTCTGTGGTTGGGGTTTTCATGATTGATCGGAATGGCCACAGTTTTGTCAATAGACTGTCGACGTTTCGGATCCAAATCAGAATCCATATTTAGGACAATGAGCCTAGGTTCGTATGATGAGAAGATTTTGTTTTAAATACTGGATTTGACGTGAAATCTAGGTGTTGGCTAGGTTGTTTGGTAAATTTATTTTTTAGTGTGATTAAGTTTTATTAGGGTTTTGTTTCAACTTGCTTTGAGATTATTTTGAATTATTATTGAATCAATGTTTATTAATTTTTGTTTTAAAACAAGGCTATGGTTTGGAGGAACGTCCGTCCTCTGAAACGAGTTTCACATTTTATAGCAGTAGTCTAAACGTTCTACCTTTTGGCTTTTTTCTGGCAATTTTTTCCATTTGATTTTTCCCTAAATTCGGTGATGAATGGTTGGATTTGCAAATTTGAGTGGCTAAGTTTGTATACTCTGAGTGCCTCAGGGTTTCTTTAGCACTTTGAATCCATTTATGTATTCAAAAATGCAATTTAAACAACAAAAAATAGTGATTTGTCCAAATTTACATTGTCGGATTCTGACCAAAAAACCCAAGAGGTATAATGTTTAGCCAACTTCCATTTTATAAGATAAGTTTTTTTATTTGTTTTGTTTATGCATGTATTATGTTTATATAGTCGTTGTACAATTTATTTTGAATTATATTTAGATATTATTACTTGATGTAAGAGGAATGATGCACTTAAATCCCTTTCTATTTGGTGGGATGTTGTTGTATGCTATTTAGTTGTTTTATGCATCGTTAATAAATTATGTTTACGTTTTTAAGCAGCATAATTTGTTGCAAGTGTATCAATTGCAAGATGTGGGTTATTTCTACAATTATATTTAGTATCAAAAAATTTTAGTGGGTCGTTTGTGTAGTGGCTTGACCCAGCTAGGGGCTAGGTACATTACATAACATGCCTAACCCAAGGAATGTACCCTCTTCTCTGGAAGCAGTTCCTCGGGTTGTACCATTATTTTATAAAGGTTACCAGCATAGGTTGGCTAGGAATCTCTCTATTGGGGAGTCCAAGGATGTTAGCTACTAGGAAAAACTAACAACAAGAAGCTTGTTGCTTCAGTGAAAACTCTCACACAGGGAGTTCACTCTATAGGGTTGACAACCCGCCTCTTTTACAAGCCTAACAACTTGTTTCTTCAACCTTCAACAATGCCCAACAGTTGTAGAAAAGTCCACTATTATTTCCTCGATGCTCCAATGCTCTCCTCCTTTGTTGTCTCCTCCTTCCCATGCATAAAACTATCTGTAAAAACTCTCTTGTTGTCCCATTCTATTTTCCTCTCATTTTTCCTCCTTGCTTGACTCCCACTCTTCCCCAAGATGATTGTACTTAGACCCATGGCCCAAATAACAATGGGATGTGACTTCTTACTGCCACCCTCTTACATGCATTCAATTATTGGGCTCTGTTACACTGAAGGGAACAAATAAAAGGTTCACTCAAAAAAATAAGAAATCGGGAAAAAGGTTTGGGATTTAAAACACACACATAAGACCCCCTCTGGACCCCTTGGGCCTCCTCTCTTGTGGATAAATTAGCCCCCCATATCTCTGTCCATGTCCATCTGCAACTGACATCACATTTTTATATATCAATTTTGTATATACAAGTTCACACATTTTTATATATCAATTTTGTATATACAAGTTCACATATTACATTGCTTGGCCCATGACTATACATTATATCTACATTATACATTACTAAATTTGGGATCAAATCACAGATGTTACAAGTTCTACTCCTACCAAATGCCTCTTGATCTTGGTGTGTTAACCTACTTTCTCATATCTGAGTAAAACGGTCTCTTAATCAATTAGGAGTATTTTTATGTCATACTTAAGAACCAAAAAATAGTTTCAACCTATATAATATTTACAAGAAAACCAATACCCCTTATAATTGTTGTTGAGATTACTAATAAATTCATATAATTTTTAATAACATATACTCTTATTCCTATATATATAATTAAATACAACTCTCACTTCAATTCAAATTTAATAGGGGTTTAGTGCTTAATAAGTTTTATATGGGCAGGATTTATTTGTTAATCAATAATAAAATTTAATATATTCTTTTAAGAATTCTTTAATTTTGACCATATTTCATATTAATTTTGATTATATTGTGATTGCACATTTATTCACTCGTGTTTGTTTGTTTCGTGTCAGATTCGTGAGATCTTAGAACCATTTCAGTAAAAGATTGCTGGCCGCTCCAGATTACAGAAACAAGAAATTTTATTCCAGATTACATAAAGGAGAAATCCAATACAATTTTATTTCTTGACGTTTTAACAACGAAAAGGATCGGAAACAAATACGACGGCAGTGCCATTATATTTGTTTTTATTTATTTTTTAAATACAGAAAACGAATGAATCTTCGACATGTGAATTCTTCATCACAGAGTGATCAGACATCAAGTTTCATCAGATCTTGTATGCTGACAGGACCCACATAAGAGGGTGAACCGGAAAAGGATTTGTCAACAATAATTCTAGCAGCGCGTTCAGTTGGATGAAACTGGTCCCAATACACCTTGTTGCCCCTATCTGGGCACAAGAGTGACAGGGAGGTGCAAAGCCCCAAACCGTTATAGGGTCCTTGTCCGCAGCACGCATCTTTGGCATCCGCAATCCCTGAAAAAAAAAGGTATTTCTAATGAGCACTACCTGCCTGTTGAATTTAGAACAAGAATCGACAATTCAAGAAGAAAATTTACCATAGATTTGAGGATTTGTGTACAAATCCGTCATTTTAGATATTGTATAGATCTGAGCAGAAAACCGGCGGTTCAGTCGATTGACTATGATATCTAGTCCCTTATTAAAAAGCTTAGTGCCTTGATTTGGCCGCTGAGCGCAATCGCCATTTAGGGAGCTCGTTGCCCTCTCCACAGGAATACACCCGAAAGGCCCCGGGGACAGAATCAGAACCCTGCGGGCTCCCAGCTCGTAAAATCTCTGCAAATTCATCAGTCAATTTACAGGGCAATGTGATAGACATAAACTTCCAAAACGTGAATCCACTAGTAAATCTGATAGAATACAGAAAGCTAATTACCGCCAGAATCTTCTCATACTCGGAGATGACGAAGTTAGTATAGGCGGGTAACGAGAACTGCAGGGATCTCA
>ML808048.1:240218-256809 GCA_009831015.1 Picea engelmannii
CTCCATGTTCCTCAGAACAGTCGCCAGCCCTGAGACCTTAAATGGTTAAAGACGATGGGAAACCGGGCTTGAGCGTTGCTTATGTGTCTTGGAGGTCCTAACCTTGCAGGGTAGGACGGGCGGGAGGTCAGTCGCTTTTAGCATTCAGTTTTGCTTGTCGTATGATCATCAATCATGCCTGTGGTTACGTATCGTGCGTCCTGGTCATATTCTTATGTTCATCTTGGTTGCATCGCATCTTCGTCGGGTGGCGACGCAGAGTCGAGTAGACTGTAGTTGTCTCCTTGTACCTACGCACACCCACACTTCAAAAACACAAAAAAAAAATAAAAAAAAATTGCACCTATCTCTAGAATGGTTTTCGTAACGAGGCGGTTCGTTACATAAAATTGTCCAAGTGATGAGTGATTTGCGACAACAAAGCAATTGATACCATACAAATTGATTAGGTTCTAAATATAAAGAAGCAATTTGTACCTTTTGTGTATGTGGCACATTATGTAGATCAAATAACTGCTCCATATGAAGTATCCATGCGATTGGCTTCTTGCCATCAAACTTTCTCGTATTGATCTTAGGAACATGGTTGGTCTTCAACCCAAAGTTGGAGGTTCTCCATTCTTGATTCACCTTCCTTGTGTCCTCATCATAAATTTCATGGGATGCATTTTCACTTTCAGTTGTCTTCTCTGTTACGAAATTTTTCAATACTTCCATGATCTCCTCTTTTAAACCATCCATCTTTGCCTCCAACTTAGCTTCCATCTCTTGTAGTTCATCTTTTGTTACTATCTTATTTTGTAAATCATTTATGTCCCTATTCATTTCTTCACCTTCATCAAGAGTCCAAGTAGGATTGTCTGGAGGATTATTTGGTGTAGAAGTTCCCTTTTTGGGTGGCATGTTGGCCAAGTATCACTTTTGAACCTTGATTTTGAGGTGGTTCTGCTAGTTAATTTTTATTATGTTGTATCTCCCAAGTTTCATCCCTTCTAGGTATGAAACTTTATTTTATGTAGTTCTCTGATATTTCTTCTCTGCAATTCCACAGGTCTGATCAAAATTGGATATGCCAAGTGGAATTTATGGTAACTTCCCCACAACTTGTCGATTTTTGGCCTTTCCAGGATATCTCACTTGTATAGCGTGCCCCGCACACAATAATTGATATAAAATTCTGAAACTGGTACCAGAAATACTACAGACTGTCCAAAATCCAATGAGACCAGTAGAAGTTATGATTGTTTTACCTGGAACACCTTCTTGAGACTAGTCAATAGGACTAGTCAGATACCCTATCTTACACAGGGTGTATCTACAAATTTAAGATGACCCGGAAGATGAAATTTTTACCATAGATACCTTACTAATTTTTGTGAATAGCCTCTAGATTTCAGGGTCTGAAACATTACAGAAAAATTTTTATAGCGAAAATTCCACAATGGCTCAGTTCATGATGGTTCCATAACCCTATCTTGTACAGGTTGTAGCTCCGAAAGTATAAGGCCTCAGGAGATGAAATTTTAACCCAACGTACTTTGATCTATCTACTAAATATCCTCCAAGACATTCCTTCTAAGACGTTGTAGAAAAAATTTTATCGATAAAATTCCAAGGTGTCTCGGGTGTAGCAGCGAAACCCCAAGACCTTGAGCTCTGATACCATATGTTAAGAACCAAATATCAATATAGCATAGAAAAACCTCAGAAAAAGTACTCAGCGCCTTGAAAAATAGATAATTTCAGATAATAAGCCTCTTCAAGGGGGCAACCTCCTTTTACCCCACTTAAATGTTCAAGTACAAGATGATTCCAAATGAAAATGTATCCTTGGTATATATAGGAGACTAGGAGGTATAATTACAACTAATGAAATAAAGTCGACATAAATAAAATAACATTACTAATGTAATATGCCCCAATTAAGGGGTAATGAGCCAATATTAGGGCTTAATAGATTACTAACTCAATAATGAAGAATTAGGAGACAATAATTATAAGCTAGAGCAAGAGATAAGTCTTCCATAAAGTATGCTTTGAGGACAAATAATTTTTAATGGGAAGGCAATGTTATGAACATAAATATACATATAAAATAGATATTAATAACATAATAATTAAATGATAATTAATAAATAATAATTATTAATAATTAAAGGACATGTATCAAAGGGCATTCCTATTGGTTAAGGTCACCCCTGTGTGGGTATATAAATGATCCCTCATTTCTCATTGAAATCGTCTCATCTTATCTATTCATATTTTATACATTTATACATTATTCCTACATGGATTATTGTGTTATATTCCAAGTATTTTGGATAATTTTTGTGTGAGTGAACTTTTCTCGTCTCAGACAACTTTATGTAATAACATTTGGCTCCACAAGGAATGGAATGCTCCCTGTGAGCTGCCAAGAACAAGCAGTTTAAGTTTTTTATCCTAGGGCTATTGGGTCACTTATTTAAATACTAAAAGAAAAATGAAAACTGAAAATCTCACACATGAGCTTATTTATATACAAGACCCTACTCTAACTAACTTTTACAATAGGCTAGGTGACAACAAACTTCCACCAAATCCACTCAAGTAACTTCCTAACGAAAAACTTTCTTACTCTGCCATTGATCAGCAAGGGATAATAAAACTGTGATACCAAATTAATTACATTCTTTAGATTACCTCCCAATGTTGAAGGTATGACAAAGATTGAAGGCTTCAATATATTGAGGAAATGAAACTCCATATACTACCCTATAGGGTCATAAAATAGGTGATAAAACTGACTACGTTGGTAACAGAAAGCTTGCTCTGCTTTATAGCTGCTCACATATGGTTGAATAATTGTGGCAAGCAGAGGTGAGTGAATGGCTGATGTGGGATGTTGATCCACTTCTCTTGTATTTTCTCTGATAACATCTGCTAGTTGATGGAAAGAATTCTCCTCATGTATATCAATGAATGGCTCTTTATATTTATCATGTTGCTCTTGGTAAAAGATTTTGTTTTCATTAGAAGGCTGGCCACTAATGCTTTCTTCTTCTAAGACAAAAAACACCTCAGCATCTTCATCATTGCCTCCATAATGATCAAATAAAGGAGGAGTCTCGAATGACATACCAAGAGGTATCTTCTGCCCAATATGAGAAAATTGTTCTTCATTATTAAACACAGGATGCCTTTCAAGATTCAATCCAGGAAGCAATATCTTATCATCACCATATGAGTCAAAAATAAACTTCTCATATCTAGGGTTTTTAGAGACAAGGCTACAAAGAGTATCAACTTCCAAAACAGACTCAATTTTTGCACTTTCCTTATTGAGATAACAAGCAAAGTTTTCATCTGATGCAGATGAATAGGGAAGAGAAAGAGTTGATTCCTCATCCAAGGCATCTTATTCATTCTCACGACCTTTATAAGAATCAATTATATCCTGAACACAATATTTATACTCCTCACAACAACTATGACAAATTAACTCAAAGGAATAAAACCTTTGACAATGAATATTGAAATATGCATGAAACTCTTTGAGTGAAGAAATGCTAGAAATCTCAAGAGAGTGATACCAAATATGAGCCTCTTTTTGAAGAGAGTACATAAACAACTTCATACATATGTCTTCATGTTGGATGTCAATTTGCTTCATCAAAGAATGAAATTCTAGAACATGCTCAACAGGGTTGTCATTCTCACCTTCATAAAATCTTGCCAACAGATCTTGCCATTCATCAATTTGAGGCACAGGATGCGGATAACCAACTATGGCTGAGAAATTGAGTGGGGAAAACATCCTAGCCAGGATAACCTCCATACCCATTTAATTTGTCTCAAACCAATGGATTCACTATGGTGAAAGATGAGCAGTCAAAACAATGTGTCCAAATTCAGTTCACCATATAAAATTGGATCTCTTCGTTGTCGTTCTCCGAGGGAAGACATCTTCACTTTTGTCCTAAAAAACGATGCCATTAATTTTATCACTCCAAGAGTCACTCCCCTACTACAAATGGGAGTAAGCTTAGTAACATTAAATTTGTTTTGAGTGGGTTAAAAGTCGGGAGTCAGAACAAAACTACAAAGAAAGGAAAAGGTAACAGGGGTCGCTACAAATCAATCCTAGACCATTGGGCTATGGAGTCATAAGTGTCCTTCTCATTGAAGGAATGTAAGTTGCCTATCAGATAAAGGATGTTTAATGGTGAAGGTAATAAATAAAGGTATGAAACAAATATGGAAATTTGCTAAGCAAAGATCTTCTCTACAAAGAAAATAAGATGTGTTTGAATAATAAACAATGAAACATGGGCAATATGACAACAGATCCTCTACTTCCTCAGGAATCCATAAATCAAAGATGGTACATTCAAACAAAAATGAAAACAGAAAGTATCTGAGTGATAAACGATGAAACATGGGCAAGATGACAATAGATCCTCTACCGCCTTAGGGATCCATACATCGAAGATGCTACATCCAGAAAATAAGAGAAACAAAATGTGTTTGAGTGATAAACGATGAAGCATGGGCAAGATGATCACAGATCCTCTTTCGCCTTAGGAATCCATAAATCAAAGATGATACATCCAGACAAGAAGAAAAATATAATAAACTTAGAAGACAGTCTGATAAAAGAAACTCAAAGGAATCTTCAATAACATAATATTTTACAATCCATGCCCCTTAGGCTTACAAATTGGAAAATACAGTGCCCTTCTCCTAAAACTCTCTCGATTCTCCATCCTCTAAACCCCCTTTTTTTCTCTCCCCTCTTTTCATATCATTCATCTGATGTATTTATAGTAAAAACAATAGACATGTATTGCTTATTGGGTGCCTCTTCTCCAATGTCATATGTATTCTCTTGTCTGTCATGTTCCTTCTGTCAAAAGGAAACTCTGGTTAGTATGGGCCTGCAGGAAAAATTTCCCTATGTGGTACTTCAAGTCGACAGTCTTTTGTATCCATGGCTAGACCCTCCATGCTTTCTATTTATGGAGTGACTCAATGCTTCAACTACCAGTTCTTTATTTCATTAACTGACTTCTCCCCGGGATCGGGATGAGGCTCAACGCCTAGGGGGTGACTACGTGTTGCTCTCAGATTTGACACTGAATAAGCATGTGATTGTGGGGTCATCAAAGGAGGTTTGGATCCACACCGATTTTGAGCCTGCAATTCACCACCTTCTGCCACATAGCTCTTCCGCTATACCATGGTTTCAATTGTGGGACATCTCTAATATTTTAGTGCTTGAGCAATTTATGACCTCGCAATGAAGTGTGGTTGTCGATCTTGTCACAATATGAAATCTAGGAACGCCCTGCTTTTATTTCCACACGATTCTCTTGGATTTGAGATAAAAGGTCCACAATTACTTCGGGAGTTTGGGATTTGATCCTTTTCAATGCATATCTCCTACAATCCTCCGAAGTGTCATATCTTCGAATTGAGAGATCTGCCTCCACATGGCCTCTTGATTTAGACAACCTAGATTTACTTCAGGAGTTCGGGCTTTGGGCCTCTTCAATTCATATCTCTTACAATCCTCTGGAGTGTAAGAGAGTGAGAGATCTACCTCCACACATCCTCCTTCTTTGGACGACTAAGATTCATTTTGGGAGTTCGGGCTTCAGGAGTTTTCTTCTGCTTGCTCTCAAAACCATTCAAAGTTCCATATTTCTAAAGTGTTAGATCTGTCGACGCATGTCCTCGGCCTTCAATGGATCAGATTTACTTTGGGACTTCAGGCCTTTCGGTGATACTGCTGCAAAGATCCACGGTTCTTATTGATTTGAGATCAATGGTCCAGAATTACTTCGGGAGTTTAGGCTCCGGGCCTTCGGGAGTCCTTTACTCACTCAAATTATGCTTTCTTCCTCCCGAAGTATGAGATCACTTGACATTTGTCCCTTGCTTGAAGATCAATGATCTTGATAATATGCGGGCTCACAACTTGCATAGAATTTAATTTCCTTCCCGATCTCTGCAATGTGAAGATGCTCGTTCGTAGTGGGATTGATATGCACCATTGATCTATTGATATAGCAAGATCAACAATCCTAAGTGATTGTGGGATCACAACTTGCACATACTTTAATTTCCTTCCTGATCTCCATAATGTGAAGATGCTCGTTCGTAGCGGGACCAATATGCATCATTGATCTATTGATCCAGCAATATCAATGATCCTGAGCGATTGCGAGCTCACAACTTGCAGAATCTTTAATTTTCTTCCCGATCCCCACAATGCCTCCCCACTGTTGATCTCTCTCCAATGAGATCTGACAATTTCGACTTAATCCTTGCATGATTTGATGGTTGATCTTTCTCTCGCTCAGATCTTACGGCTGAAAATTGAACCCACTTGTTTTCATGTATTTCAAACCCAAAATGGACTTCTCTGAATGTTTCATTTTTCTCATAGTTTTTCCCTGCTAATCCAACATACTTGACCGACCTGACTTTATCAACCAGAAGAGGAAAAACTTATAGGAAGGCATGCAAAAAAGAGATAGACTCAGAAACCTAGGTCTTAACAATAACTGCATATGACCTATGACAACTTTATGTGATAAAACCAACATCCAAAGAGCTTGAAGGTCCTTTGTTTATTAAGTAAACAATAGTATCTATAATATCTTCCCAGAAATGTAAGGAAACCCAACATGCAATCTCATACTCTTTGCACACTCCATGATTGTCATGTTCATCCTTTCTGACACACCATTTTCTTGTGGTGTTCCTGGAACTATTTTCTCTCTGCGAATCCCATGGTATGAATAGTAATAATGAAACTCATTGCTGCAATATTCACCTCCATTTTCTAATCTGAGACACTTTAACCTTTTTCTTGTCTCATTCTCAACCAAAGCTTTCCATTTCTTAAAAGTATCAAAAACATTAGATTTTTGTTGAATGTAATAAACCCATGTTTTTATAGTTGCATCATCAATAAAAGTAACATAATAAAGGGATCCACTAAGAGATGATACTTGATCTGGTCCCCATACATCTGTATGCACAAGCTCTAACCTTTCACTCTTATTTTCTTTTCCGACTATAAGAAATCTAACTCTTTTATGTTTTCCATAAACACAGTGCTCACAAAAATCCAAATCAATTTATTTAAGATATGGTAATAAATTTCTTGTGTGAAGTATTTGCATTCCCTTCTCACTCATCTTTCCAAGCCTATAATGCCAAAGTGTTGAATCCACTCTCAGCGAAGATAAAGATATAGAAGAGTCAATATTACTAGTACATAAATACAATGTACCTACCTTCTCTCCTTTTTCTATCACCAGTGATCCTTTGGTGATCTTCCACGCCTTATCTGTAAATATGGATATACAGCCTTCACTTTCCAACTAACATGTTAAAATTAGATTTTTCCTTATATCTGGAACATGTCTTACCTCTTTCAACAACCATTGGTTTCCATTATTTTTCTTTATTTGTACCTTTCCCATTCCAACAATTTTGCATGGTGCATCATCACCCAAATGAACCTCTCAAAAATCACCTTGAACATAATCTAGAAAATGTTTCATATGGGGTGTTGTATGAAATGAAGCCCTTGAATCTACTAAACAAGACTCATAAATATTATCTATTGAAAGAATCAAAGAATCTTGTAACGCATCACCTGTTACATTTGCTTCTTGATTTTTCTCATGTTGTCCATCTCTTTGTTTCTTTGGAGGCTTGCAGTCTTTCTTCAAATCTCCTTTATTCCCACAATTCCAATGCTCTATCTTTCCCAGTTTGGATTTCGTTCTACCCTTCCTAGAATTCTCATGGTTTTTTGAGCCCTTTCCTCTATCCTTTTGTCTTCCCATGTTCTCCATGTTTAAAGCATTGCCTGATGTCTCACTTGTTCTTTTTGATTGCATTTCCTCGCTAAGGATAACACCAACAAAATCATCAAATTTTAGAGTGTTTGAACCAGATACAAATCAAGTGTCAGAACTAGAAAAGTAGTGCGGTTTTTCCCTGTAACACCAGGAAAATGTGAATTAGCTCTTAGAAATCATAAAACATGATGAATTATACTTGATTCAATCATTAAACACGAATTACACATACCTTATGGCGATCATACCATTTTATCATGAAATTCTTCAAAACGATCATTTAAAAGATGAAAAATGCATATGTACATGTTGCAAAAATGTATAATATTCGTCATAAAAATGATCATATCTCAGGCCCAACACATTCTTTCTTATTTATTCTTTCAACAAGTTAATCTAGCTCTTCCTGAGGAAAATGGAGTTCATCCTCCTCAAACTATTATCTGAACATGACAATTCATACTCTTCTACATAGGGCCATCCATGCATCCATGGCATTACTTAGATCTGGAAAGTACACATCTTGTCTCATAACCTACTTGATTAGGAAGTCATATCATGTTCTTGTGTGTGTGTGTGTGTGTGTGTGTGTGTGTGTGTGTGTGTGCATCACTTGCACCTCTTTACATTATTCATTCACTTTCATTTAATATCATCCTATTTTGGTTAGGACATGCATTCCTTTGTATCAAGAAGTAACTCTTTATCAACTGCTATAAAAACATCCAAAAATTCAGAAAATATAAGTAGGTAGTTACAACACAACCTAAGGAAAAAAAAAAAACATTCTAACTTTTCTTCATGCATCACTTTCATTTCTTGTACAACAAGACTCTACAAAAGGGAATCCTTCCCAAACTCTTACCACTTGATTCTACCAACCATACCCATACCGTTTCCATCCACCTATGGATGTCAATCTGACCCATTGTTCATCTATAAGTGCTCTAGTACTTCTTGTACCATACTTTATGTCAACCTTTAATTAGTCATTCTATCTCATCTTCATAGGGTTATATGCATAACATTATCAACATTTTGCATGTTGTTATTCTTAGCATATCATGTGCACCAAGCACTTTACCCCTTCCTATAATGCATATGTGTTCCAACTATTTGTCTTTTGCATTCATTTGCATAGGCAAGCCTTTAGGTCAATAGGTTTATACATTTCCTCAATACATCCATGAGCTCAAAACTGGCTCATACGTTTAAGTTATTTTCTGTTTTTTTATGAGGATTAGTAAAAATCCAAATGAATCTTCTTTCAATTTCTTAATTAGGTCATTCCAACAACAAGTTTCAACCATCATAGATCCAATAAACATACCCCAAACTTATTCATTGTCCCTATGATGATGAGGAGTTATATACACATGTTTTAGTCCTTTATTAAAGAAGTAATTATAATTGCTAATGATCCTATCAGTCCATATCGAATTCCCTTAACCACAATGAAATTATTCATAAGGTTCTTAGCCATGATGTATGTGTGTGTGTGTCTGTGTGTGTGTGTGTGACCATTTTAATTACATGATTCCACTGGCCCTCACTTACAAGAAACATTACAACTACTATTTCATTCATTCCTTGAACTTGAGCAGTATTTATCATGATTTTTCCCTTTTTTCCATTCACATTTAGGTCTTATCATTAATTCTTACTATCGTATTTCCACTATTGTAGGGATAGCCATCAATCCAATAGGTCAACAATTTAATCCCTCTATTGTAGTCATCATGTTAATATTTATGTTGTAAAATTTTTATAACAATATAAAAGTTCCAATCTGCAGTCGTTCTCCTCAAGGAGTTAATGCAGATAATAAACAATCCTCTCAAGGTATAAACATTTTTCAAAAGGCTCACCTTAACCTTTCTATACTAGTCCTATGACTAGTCTTTGGCCCATCCTAGTCTAGTGTTTGAACCATGCTATGATAGAACTTGCGAGACACCCAACCCCATAAGTACCCCTTTAAGGGATGGGGTATTAAATTTTTTCCTTTCTTGAACCTCCTCAAAATCACTTAAAAGGGGCACCATCATCTTCTTCTCACTCAAATATTTCCAATGATTGTAATTTTTCTCAAAAGAGAATTCTAGATAAAAATTTATGGCCTTTTAAATATTTGGGTTTTCAATGGACAAAGTCCTATGTATTGCCACGTGACTCCCACATGGCCTCCACGTCACCCATATCATATGACATTGAATTAACATGGACACTGGTGTGGCACTTGCCACCTGTTCCATCGAGTCATCATCTTATTGGGCCTCGACCCTCTACATTCCAAACACTTTTCTATGAAAATCTCCTGGCACCTGATTTAACTAGGTGGTGACACATACCCACCAGACATTGGCTTGGTTATGTCGGTTGACTTTATTTTGCGACATCGGCTCTCAAGATCTCGAGACATTGGATCCTTCCACATTTTCATAGCCCAAAAGGCTCAATTCGACATGAGTTGGCACCTCTAACATGAAACGCTACCAAAACCTACCACATGGCATGAATGGTGGTCCTATCATCACCTTCCACTGGGTGTGACACGTGGCACTAATTTTCCCCACGGAGCTCTTCCCAGAAATTCTAAAACCACTTGAAACATTTCATGTTCTACACTTGACATGTGGACATCCACGTGGGATGACATGGTACAAATATCACCAAAGGATTCTTGGCTTGTCCAACCAAGATCTAACACTTGTCTGCTCCTTATTTGTTGAGTGACATCATCCAACGTTATCTTGGATATTTCACACATCGGCTATCAGTATTTTTCATAAGGCCTAATTCCTATAGTCTCCTGACATCCAAGATCTGATTATAGTTGGCATCTTGGGGCATGTGGCCCTATCTATTCATACCACCTGGCATGAAACATGGGACCTGTACCACTTGACATGTGGAATTCATTTTCCACTGGGGCCTTCATCCAAATATGCTAAATCAAGATAACATGTGGCACCATCGAGGGGTGACACATGTCCCTCCCTTTTCATGACATGTGGTGCCACCAGGTAATCATGAACATCGAGAATAAACCCCTTACCAACCTCCTCTAGACTAAAACCCCACAGTTTATTGTCCTGGGCTTACAAGATAATTAATTAGGGTGATGACATGATTAAGGGACAAATTATCACATTGATTCTCAAGGTCACAGGTCTACGAGATCTATGACTGATATTTTTCACACTCATATTGGATGAATGTCATGGTTTCCTTTCATGAGTCTAGTGTAGTTGCGGCTCCAAGCATTAGACAATGAATATTATCCCACCAATCCACAGATCAGTGGTTCTTGTATCGACATATTTTGGACCACGACACTTTCCCTATATCCTGTAACCTAAAATTCCTCGAGGTCTATTGTTTAGGGATTACGAGGTGATTAAGGACCATTAATCATGGGGTTACGACCCCTAGTATTCACCACAATATATATGACTTAGATTTATTCGCTCCCAGATATGATGGCTCATGTTTAAGGCATTCTTCTGAAGGCTTGAGACTAATCGGATTCCACACTTGACTTGAGACATGCCACTCCTAACATCACCATATATCTCTTGGCATTACACTTATAATTGAAGGTTTGGAACCAGGGGTTTGAACCCTGGTCCCCAGATAGCGATGTATCAAGAATTCCCAAATGTTTGGACTTAAAATTCTTCAGTGATTCAGTGTTCTGGTATCTTGGGATGTTAACCTCCCTCTTGAGATTTTATGAATATCTATGGTTGATATCTCTTGAACGATAAATATAATGGTTGAAAAACCAGGGTGATGATACAAAGGCTCGAGTCTGACAAGGCCCACACTCAAATCATCCACAAACCAAGAGATGACAAGTGTCACCCCAGTGACACCGTGGCTACTATTATGGAACTACACATGAGTATGACATCACACACTCTCTCTCTCTCCCTCGGGCCTAGGTAATAGGGCATGGAACCAAGGGATGGAACCCTAGTCCCCAGATATCGAGTAGAAGGAATTTCAAACATAACCCTATAGGAAAAAGTGTCAATATATGAGATCCAACAAGATCTGCATGATAGAGATAAATGCTCGAGGTTATATCCACCTTCAAATCCAATGGATATGATAAATAATTGATTTACAAAGGAGTTTCATATGGTAATGTTCTTCCCTGGATGGTTGAGATTGCCTCCCATTCTGGGATCAATGGCTACTATAACTCATCAATTTATTCAAGAGTCAAAGGAACTAGGAGAGTATTTTGGACTTAGAAATATTGCAACCCTCCACAACACTTTCTCATCATACTTTCTATCATGGTATACTCGACCTCTCTCGACTCATTTATTACTAGGTGCTAAGCTCATTGCTTGTCCATCATTTGACAAATTGGGAAAACATAGGGATTATCGGCCTTCCGTGGCCCCTGATACACAACACCACCACAATTTTCCATTCAACAGACATTCAAATGTAAATGTTGGTCAATACATCAATCATCATTACTAATCAATTAGGCATGCACATACACAACACGTTTGCAGGTACCCAACTATTTATTTTAACTCAATTACACAATGGATAAGGAATACTTATCTGTTACAAGATTTTAATCATCCAAGTGACTGTGGTTATTCTCTTTTCTATGAAATCATAGGCTCATATGAATTCACTCTTATCACTTTGTCCACCTTTGTGCCAAGCCATGATACCACCAATGATTTTTGCACTCACTCAATCATTTTATGTTGCAATAATAGATCTCTCTTCCTCGGTTCTTCTAAAGACCCATAAGTAGAACTCCTCCTAAGTCCCCCCTCTCGAACAGATCTCTGACCTCCTTAGTCTCTCCTCTCTCTTCCCTCGTGTTCTTCTCTTGCACTCCCCTATTGGGGAAGGTTCTCTGCCATCCTTCTATTTCCTTTGTTAGAAGGTAGCTCGTCGGTCAATCATGGGGAACCCATAGTGATCTTCTTTTTTCATCTAGCTGATAGTTTTCTATCACCTCAGGAATCTCTCCATGTTTCAATTCATGGAGGTGGTTAGTTTCTCAACCACTAACCTCCTGCATTAACTAATTTACCTTGAAATTGGGGCTAAGGGAAATAGCTTACTATTTTTAAATCAAATATT
Source organism: Picea engelmannii (assembly GCA_009831015.1). Classification (NCBI taxonomy): domain Eukaryota; kingdom Viridiplantae; phylum Streptophyta; class Pinopsida; order Pinales; family Pinaceae; genus Picea; species Picea engelmannii. The sequence goes on from ML808048.1 coordinate 253,202, forward strand.
TTAGCAAGGGGAAAATTGGGGCATATTAGCATGATGAACCCATTCTCTAATTTTCCTAGCTTCAAAGGAATTGGAAACCCCACATCAAAGGGAAACTATTTATTTTCTTCTATGGAAGATGTTTCTTTGATTTCCTTTTCAAGTACAAGGAGGAATGGGATTTTATTTTTAGAAGTGGGTAGTATTACCTTGGATCCAAGGGAATGTATTTGAGCAAGTGTTCACCTAATTTCAATCTAGATAATGAAATCCCGTCATTTGTTCCAGTCTAGGTGAGGCTTCCTCACCTTCCTCTACATTGTTGGAGTGATGAAGCTTTCAGATGCATTGAAAATTCTCTAGGGTGATATATGGACATAGCTAAGTCAAAAGAAAATTTATTTTCATGTGTTAGGATTTGTGTTGAGTTTGACCTGGAAAAAGAGATCCCTCAAGTAGTGATGATAAAATTGTATAAATAATATTATATCCAATAGATGGACTATGAATAGTTTCCCTTTAAGTGTAAATCCTATCACGGATATGGTCATTTCACCAAAAACTACAAGAAAATAGAGAGAGAGAGAGAAACAATAGGACAATGACAAGGAGTATCGGTGGAAAATAGTAGGTTGGAAGTCTAGATACACTATTAATATGGGGGAGAAATACCAAGCTACGAATCAAAAGGCCCCTACATATTCCTCACTAGGAAAACCCAAGTGGGAAAATATTATCTTCCTCAAATCTGAAGGGAGTGCACGTGGATAAAGGTGATTCCTTGAATAATTATTATATAGTTAATTCTCATAATTAGATTGATTTATAAGGTTACCCACATGTCCAAAAATATTTAGATCCCTCATCGCAGGAGAAACCTTCATTTCCAAAACTGAGAGGTAGTGCATTCCATTGTTGAAACTTTAGAAGGATCTCATCGCATGGGTACTAAGGTATATTTCCATGAACCAATAATGGTAGGAGGGGAAGAGGCCATGAGTAGTGAGGAAAATATTCTTTCCATGGGTGTGGAAGAAGTGGAGAATTATAAATATGCAGAGTCAATATTTATAGCTCCCACATATAAAGAATCATAGTTTGTATAGCCTAATAAGGAAGAATTGATGGATGAGGGATGAGATCTCAGAGGAAATAATTGTTCATAGATATAGAATAAAATCGACTCATACATTGAGGGAGGAACAAGAGAACAAGGCTATCATGATGGGTTCCCAAAATACTCTTGAGATAATGATTGGTACTAGAAAAAAACCTTCTAAATATGTTGGTAATAGTTCTCCTACTAGAGGAGGTAGTTTGAAGACCCATGGAAAGTAATGATTATAGTATCTTAGAATTGCAGGGGTTTAGGTAGTGCTCCAAAAGTTGTTGTAGTCAAGGACCATATTAAAACTAAAAATCCTATGATACTCCTAATCCAAGAGAATAAAATAAATTCCTCGAAAGCATTCAAAATAGAGAAACTATAGTGGATAATAGATGAAGGAATTGAAAAAGACTCAAGAGGTGTGTCAAGGGGCATATGCATTCTTTGGAACCCTAGCTGGTAAGTATAGAATCCTCCTTTCAAAATTCCCAGTCTTAATATCTTTAAACTTATTCAAAATAAAAACTACATTTTTACTAAGTTTAAATATATTCAATCTAGGAAATTCATACGTATATTCAATCTTTATAAGTCAATTAGTTACATGGAGAAAGAAATTCACTGGATATCCCTTTAAATCCAGCAAATTATAAATACATATATGATTGTATAATAGTTGAAGATTTTAATATCATTTTACATAACTCAGAAACGAGGGGCGGAAGTGTAGTCCAGGACATTTTCAGGGAGAATATGGAGGATTTAATTAGTGGATGGTACCTTGTGAATGTCAAGCCAGTGAAAGGAAAGTACACTTGGACCAACAAGAGAGTTATCCTAGGACACATAGCAATGAGGTTGGACAGATTTTTAATCCACAATAATCTTTTGTTACATTATTAAACCTTTAAATATAAAATTCTTCCTACCATTGTTTCAAATCATAAGCCCATCTCTCTCGATTTCTAAAGCTTCCTATATTATGGACCTTTTCCTTTTTGGTACAACCTCCTATGGATTAATTTTGAGGAATAAATTGAAAGGGTTATTGGATACTTGACACTCCTATTGTAGTAAAACTACAAATATATAAGAGATAATCCACCATAAAAATTCAAAAATAACCCTAAATGCCATGACACCAAACCTTCACCATGAACAACACCAAGAATATAGAGAAAAGAACCCTTACGGTCGGATAACACCATCAAATACTCCTTATGGAAAGGATCACTCCACAAGCCATGATTTCTAGAAGAAAATACAATTGAACACATATCTAATACAACGATAATCTTGTTTATTTATACTTTATCATGAGTATTCTTAGGGGTCTTATGCCAACTACCCCTTATTGTTATATTATTTCATTTTAATTACATAGTGGGCCTATTCCAATATTATGGCCATATTACATTTAGTATCCCCTTAGGTACCCTTTATTACCCCATATTATCCTCCCTAAGTACATTACATTCCATCCCCCCTTAGAATGTTTTGTCCTCAAAATATGGGAAGAAGCCTTATAATATTCCCTACTAAGAAATGTAGTCAATTGATACCATGCATGAGCATCCATCCATCCTAGTGGAATGTGGACATGGGTTCCAATTGTGTCCTTTCCTCGATCTCGATTTATTATTGGGATCCATGTCTTTGCTACACTACTCTGATATCTCCATGAATTTATTTTAGTCCTCCATACTGGTTTTTCTCTAGTTCCATGTTGATCCATAGTAAATTTGTTGATACTCATGCCCTTGTCTTGATGACTGTTGTTTCTCTGTGTGGTGTGGGTGGAAATATACAAAATACTTAATTATTGATTCTTTTGTCTTTGACTCTTAAACATGTGGTTATGTATATTTTTGTTCTTGTTTATGCCATTCCTTTGTTTTTTCTTCAATTTCTTCTAGAGGCTCCTCTTCTGGTTCAAACCTAGACTATTCATTTGATGTGCCATTAGGTGCTACAATTTGTTTCTCGACAATTACTTTTTCATGTTCTTCCTTAGGCCCTCCTTATTTAGTAAGAGAAATAAACTACAATGTAATTTTATTGTACCAAAGTTTCAAAAACGTATTTTTAACATTAATATTAGTTGTACTGAGTCCATCCAAAGATATCCCAAAACATTTTCTACATCATTAATATCTATAACATAGAAATCTAAATGCAACACATATTTTGCTAAGTTAATCTTCAAATATTTAAAAATATTTGAAGATTTTCACCCTCAACCTATTTGATTTGAAGATTATTTTTTTGTACTTGCAATATTTTAGTCATGTTAAAATTGATAAAATTATGCTTGCTACTAGGTTTTATAGAAACAATAACCCTTTCCTATTTAAAATAACCATGAACCCTAAAAAAAATCAAAGATACAAGAGATAATCCATCACAAAAATTCAGAAATAGACCCTAAAACATCTAAGATGCCAAAACATTCACCATGAACAACAAAAGAATATAGAGAATAACCCTTAAGGTAGGATAACACCATCAAATAGTCCTTATG
>ML808048.1:258345-285329 GCA_009831015.1 Picea engelmannii
AAGAAAAATATCCCACTTTCTGCCAAAAACTTATCCTACTTCATGCCCAATAAAGAGATATAATACTGTAAATGTGGATGAACCTGCATAGATAATATCTAGCTAGCATGAATACATACACAGTTTGGAGAGAAAAGAGAAAATATGGAAACAAGAGAGTGAGAATCAAAGAATTTGCATTAACCAAATGAGTTAATGATAATTTAAACATGATATACTTTGTATAACTCAACTAATACACACTGGAGTAGAAGCCAATGTGCCATAGTGGTGTTCTAGAGTGATTTGGACACACATCGACAATTATGGGAGTAAATTGCCACCTAGTCTGAGTTAACTAATCTCTCAATTTTCAGTTAACTGACTAAAACAGAGTGAAGTGAGGAGGAGATAAGGGAATCATGAGTAATGTGCTAGTCTAGTGATAATCCCAAAGACAATGCACATTAGCGAATGATGATCCCAATGTTGCATGGTGATGAAACCAATGTGGCATTAAGACTCCACTCAACTGATCAAACTGAAGTGTGAACTGAAGAGAATATTCTCCTAGAATGTAGGAAGAGGAATATTCTCCCTAAACTATAAGAGACTGAATAATGACTAATAAACATAGGGAAAACCTTAGGAAAAAGAAATCATGTGTGTGCGTGAAGTATCTCCAACACCCCCCCCCTAAACATCACTATGGTGAAAACAAATAATAGGTCCCGGCAACAAGGCCATGTTAGGTACCTTAAAACAAAAGATACATTGAAAGAAATGAGGAAAGAGGGAAAAAATCATGGGAAAACCCCCCCTCAAAGTATAATGTATGTAAAAAAAGAATTGGCAGTTGCTAGGCAACTGTGTCCTTCACTACAAGATGATTGCACAGAGAATGGAACTTATGCTCAGTGAAGGTCTTGGTGAAGATGTCTACAGTATGTTCTGCTAAAGGATAGAACTACAGGTCGATGATACCCTTGTGTACTAAGTCCCCAATGTAGTGCATGTGTATATCAATGTGCTTCATCCACTGCCTATGAACTGGATCTCTGGAGAACTTTAGAGTGCTTTGGTTGTCACACTAGATGACGATTGACTCATCAAAATGAATGCCCAACTCAATGAGAAAATGTTGTATCCACATAGCCTAAATGGTTATGTTAACTACCCTTTTGTACTCTGCCTTGATTGAAGATAGAGTAATATCCTTACTCGACCAATAGATGGCTTGGAACCCAGATTGAGTGAGTAACCATATGTGGAATTGCAATCAATGTTATCACCAACACAGTTAGAATCAGTGAACCCGATGAGGTCCAATGTAGAGTATGTTTCATAGTGAATCCCAAAGGTGATAGTTCCTTTTACGTATCAAAGGATATGCTTTGCAGGCTTCCAATGTAGCTCATGCAGCTCTTGCATGAACCTAAAGACTACTCCAACTGCATAGGAGAGGTATGGTCTGGAGTGTGTGAGATATAATAAGCTCCCCACTAGTTGTCTATACAGTTTTTTTTTCACCAGTGGAGTGTCCCCTCCATCCTCAAGTTTGACTTTTGATAGGAAGGGAGTCGGGGAAAACTTGCAGTCTATCATGTGAAATCTCTCAAGGAGATCCTGTGCATACTTGGCCTGAGACAGATTGATGCCTAATGCGTCTTGAATGATATCGAGACCAAGGAAGAAATCTAAGGGACCCATGTCCATCATCAGGAAACTGTCATTCATAATCCTCTTGACTGCAACAATCTTTGAAGTCGAGCAACCGGTGATCAACAAATAATCAACATACATAACTAGGAGTAGAATTGAATCAACCATATTGAGCATGTAAACATTCGGGTATGAATTAAAATGTACAAATTTATCTGACAATAGGTAGGAGTCCATATTGGCATACCATGCCCTTGGGGCCTGCTTGAGGCCATAAAGAGACTTCTTCAGTCGACAAACCAAATATTAATCCTGCATGAAGCCTTTGGTCTGCTCCATGTAGATATCCTTAGAGAGATCTCCATGAAGAAATACATTCTTCACGTCCATATGATGGACTTCCCATCCCTTGGATTCCACAATGGAAAGTGCCAAATGTATGGAACCCATATTCACTACTGGAGAGAAGGTCTCGTCATAGTCAATGTCGTGCGCCTGCTGAAATCCTTTGGAAACTATCATGGCTTTGTATCTACTAACCTGTCCATCCATTGTGATCTTGGTCCTATAGAGCCATATGCATCTAACAAGTTTCCTTCCTGTAGGAAGGGGAACCAAAACCCAAGTATCGTTCTCAAAGGAGGGAGTTGTACTCCTCCTACATGACATATTCTGAAAAGGGATTCTCGACAACCTCATCATAGGAATGTGGATATAAAGACTGAACCAAGAAAAGATTATTGGGTGGCATCGATTCAGTGGAATTAAGTGCAAGAGGAGGCTCCTCAAAATCATATTGAGTCCTCCTGGTATCATTTGGATCCCCAACAAGATCTCCTACATCTTGAATAGTAGTCTTGGCCCACTTGGGCCTTGGCTCTGGCTCTACATCTACATCTGCATGGACTGACTCTACATCTGACTATACTGACTATGTATCTGAATCATATGAATCCTATGAATTATAACTCTCATCTAAAGAAGATTCGGCATGTGCATGCTCATCATCTCTGATAGGTGGAAGAACAAAAGCTTTTGTATGGGGCTGTTGAGGTTCATGCGAGATACTTTCCTCGAATTGGAAACTATGCTCAATGATGAGTTGGTCCATAGAGAGATCAATAAGTCTACATACCTTCAAACCATCGGGGTATCCAACAAAAATACACTCTGTACTATGTGGATCAAATTGCTTCCTCTTCTCAGAGGGAATCTCGACCCATACATGAGAACCAAATATGAGAAAGTGGGTCACTTCTGATTTGAGGCCGTTCCAAGCCTCGAAGGGGGTTATATCCTTGATAGATATATGGGGATATTGTTTTTGGATGTAGGTTGTACAATTAAGTGCATCAGCCCATAATCTCTTTGGAAGTGACTTTGCATACAACATGCATGATGCCATCTCTTTCAGGGATCTATTTTTCTGCTCATCCACTCCATTTTTCTGCAGAGTATAAGGAACCATATACTGCATCTGAATCTCAGCCTTAAGACACATATTTTTTATATCATGGTTGACATACACCCCCCCCATTATCTGTTCAAAGGAATTTAATATTATTTCCTGATTGTGTCTCAACAAGGGCTTTGAAATATTTGAGGTGTTGAAAGACTTCAGATTTTTTCCTCAGAAAGAAAGTCCATGTGAAGCATGAGAAATCATCAACAAAAATGAGCATATACATTGCTTTACTGATTTATGGACGTGGAAAAGGGCCCATGAGGTCACTATGGATCATATCCAAAGGAAAGGAAGCCTTCTCAGTCTTTCCTTTGTCGAATTTCTCTTGAGGGTGTTTTCCAAGTACACATCCCTCACAAATTCCTTTGGAGAAGTGGATGTCAAGTAGACCTTCAACCATTCCATGCTCGCTAAGTTGTTGCATATATATATATATATATATATATATATATATATATATATATATATATAATTTAAATTCCTGAACCTTTTGTGCCATATCCTACTACTTTCATCAACATGGGTAAGCTGTAATGAAGAATTTGGTTCAATAAATTCAGAAAATGTGTAGAGTTTAGACTGATGATTTACCTCACCAGTAGAAACCTTGGAATTGGTTTGCATGTCATAGATATCCACAACATCAGACGTGAATATTACTCTCCTCCCAGTGCCATATTTTTTGATCTAATATACAAAGAGAAGATTGATGGAGAGTTTGGGAACGTGTAGCACATTCTCAAAGATTTCATTTGTGAGTTCAATTCTCCCTTTTCTAGTGACCTCGACTAGAGATTTGTCCCCGATCATAATAGGAGGACCTTTGTGTTATCACATGAATTTTTCAGAGTCCTTTGGGTTTGTGGTCTATACCCAAGTCTATGTCCTTTCCCTATTTTTCTCTTTTTCACAGGCCATGTCTTTAAATTTTCCCTTTAGTCGACAAAGTCATTTTTGTTTTCCCTTTTCTGTTTGGGAACTCATCTCTTTTACCTCTGTCACTGATCCTTTTATTTTCTCGAACCCTTAGCTAGTCGTCCAAGTTTTTATTTTACCCAGGTCATAGCCATGAGCACAAAGATAAACACTTAGAGGGCTCTAATATGAACTCAAATCAAGCGAGGGAGCAAGTTCAGTTTTTAGCACAGGAGTCTCCATTCGAAGTTCAGATTTGCGGCCCTCAGGCAATCGTGATCATAAATTTGCATGAATTTTAACATTAGACAGAGGTCCAAAGTTGCAAGGTAAATTCTAGCCATTGGTACTGGGAAGGGCACGTGGCGAAAGATTAACATTTCGCGGTTTCATGAATCGATAAAGTAAAAGGGTTGAGTCATGAGGACTCATGAAGTGCGAACACACAACTTGATCTAAAACATCTGATTCAAAGGGACACATGGCACAGGATCAATGATTTCACAGACTCAAAACTTGAGAAGTGAAAAGGAAAGAGTTGTTAGAACTCGCGAGGTCCAAAGTCATGAAAATATCGCAGCCATTGGATCGAGGAAATTCGTGGACTGTCGATCTGAGGCAAGCGTAGAATGGGAAATTAGGAGAAGGGAGGTGAGTAGTCTTTTGACTTCTTGAGACGTGAAATCTTGATACGATGGATATTAGATCTAGACCGTGGATCTTATTGGGACAGGTGGCGGTCAACCTGATGGTTCACGGAAGTGAATTTTGGGAGTTTTGGAAGGGGTCAAAAGGAAATAAATCTGGGCCATTCATGCCAGAGGGGCACATGGTAGAAGCTAAGTGAAATCATGATTTTGTGAGTTGAAGGTTTCAGCATGGAGCAAGGTGCAAGTTCCCGAAACGTGAAATCGCAAAGCACCCAGGAGTTGGGCCCATGGTCACAGCTCGAAGTCATATGAAAAGTGGGTCCAAGAGGAAAGTTCGGCACCCAGAGCATTGAGCCGGCCAAGGTGGACTTCCGAGGAATAAATCGTAGTCGTCAGATGCAAAGCAAATCCAACCATCCATCTAAGTCAGTTGATTTCATAATATTGGGTATCGGGAGATTGTAGTTAAGTGATGTGAAGGCCCTTGAGATGCGAAATCATGATGTGCTCAAGAGTTGGGCCCATGGTCATGGCCCAAGGTCGCATACAGGAAAAATGTGGTGAAGGAGAAGTTGGCACCAGGAGCTTTGGGAGTGTGAAGGAAAGGGTGTGAAATTCATGAGACCTACACCAAAATCCTCAGATGCCCGTGTGAGTTAAAGAACGAGACCATCATGGTCTCAAGGTGTCGGGTTGACTCAAAGAGCCGCTAGAAATGCATGGTATATCCCTGAGCATTAACCCTCGTCTTGATCCCGATGAAGGTAGTTAATGAAGAAAGGAGTGGTGGTTGAAACCTTGACTCACTCTATAAATGGAAGGCATGGAAGGTCCGACCGTGGGGACCTAACCATCATCCTATGGTACTCCTGTGAGTAGATTTTCCTACAAAACGTATGTTGATGTGACCTTGAAGAATGCCCGTGCAGTATGATAGAGAAAATGTAGATGGAAAGCCTTGAATGCAGGGGCCCGATCATGCTCCTAGTAGTGGTGAATTATTTTGAGTATAAATAGTTAGTTTTGATATTTTGTTATGGTTGTCAACTGGTTGAGCAGAGCTCCCTTTTTTGTAATGTTTTGGTGCCAAAACTGTTCTCTGGTTATGTATCAGATTTGAGACTTTTAGATTAATAGAAGTCAACCTCTTTTCATCTCTTTGTAAAAACTATGCTAAAACATTCGGGCATGGAGGATCCAGTCGAGGGTTGTTATGTTGTTGTAATGTAGGTTTGATTGGAGCGGTATCATGACTAGTTTTAGTCAACTTCCTTGTGATCTTTTCCCATCTTACACTGAATGGATCGAGCATGGAGGATCCAGTCGACTTGTTGTAGTTGCATGGTGATGTAGGTTTGATCATTGTGTTGTTGTGACTGTGTTGTTTGGACATATTTCATTGTCTAAAGGTTGAGATTAAGAGTGATATTGAGCCTACATTTTTCTTCTCCAAGATGTTTGAAGGCCTGATGCCCATAGCAGTATTCTCCACCTTTCTTACTAAGTCTTCCCTCTACTCATACTTAAACTCAATTCACTAACTGAAGTTATTTGTGGCCCTCACTTCCTTGTGCATTTCTTGTCCAGTTCTGTGTTGAACATCATTCATATATTGAGTTCTATCCATTGACCTCCACTCATATAAAACCAACATCCACCAAAAAATTTTATGGGTACTGGGCTTATCCTCCCGTAATCTGAGGGTGAATTTCAGTGCTAACATTCTTGGCGTTGTTGTTGGGGATGAATTGAATATTTTCCCTGGGTAGAACAAAAATTTGATTCTGAAGGTGCATTAGACTTTAGAACCTTTAAATATGGCGCTTGCACTTGGCGACTCCATTGAGGTGAATCCACCGTCTCGACTCCATTGTTTCAGTTGTGGCTCCTAAAAGAAGACACACGAGGTCCACTCCACAGCTACCTCTAGTGACACCTAAAGTTGACCCAAAGAAAATTATCAGAAAAGGAAAGGCCTCTCAATAAGGTACCTCAACTACTGTACAAGGCGATTTTGGTAATTTACATGAGACTTCTTTAAAAAATCCATTAACCACTTCTAGTTCTCCTATGCTACCAGCTGGTGGAGTTTCAAGGATTTTAAATTTTGGGAGTTTTCATGTTTATTTCTCCCCTCCTAGCCTTGGATTACAAGGAGAAATCTTTGACACGCCTTTCTCCCCCGAAGTTGTGAAGTGGAAGGAGAAATATTTGACCTTAGAAGACTTTCCTACTCCAGACTTTACTACTCCTCATCCTATTAGAGTTGTTGTAGTTATAGAAGGGGAAACCTCTGTTACCTCTAGCCCCTCATCTTTATCTCCTAACACTTAGCCTTTTCCTTTTTCTTCCTAGAAGCACAACCCTAGTCTCGCCTGTCCGAACTCCATCTCCTCCTAGTTCTCCTCCAATTCACATCCAAATGGAAAGTGCTAATACTCCTAGGAACATATGGCTGAGATATTGGCTTCTAGATATGCCCCTATGGTTTTACCTCATCCTATGAATGCTCTCGCAGCCATAGACTACCTTAAGCACATGCCCCAGTTCATAAGGGAGGGAGATGTGAGTGTAGAAGAGAACCTTTCATCTTTTTATAGATTTGCAGAGATTCAGGCCATCAAAAAAGAAGATGTGTGGATGATATTTTTTATGTAGAGCCTTGATGGTGATGCCAGGGATTGGTTTAAGGACTTGAATCCTATATCTGTTGACATGATTGTTTCTTTGGATGATTCATTCTTAAGACATTGGGGGAATAAAAACAATATCCTTTATTATATTACAAAATTCGAGGCACTTAAGAGTGAAGAGGGGGAATCTGTTTCAGACTTCTCAAAGAGATTTAATAAGGTGTATAAAATTATAACTGTTGAGGTTAAACCTACAGAAACATCTGCCAAGATTACTTATGCTAGTGCTTTTAGCCTTGATTTTTGCCTCCTGTTGAGAGAAAAAAGAGCTACCTCCTTGGCTCATATGCAAGATGCGGCCCTTGAGGTAGAATCCAATATATTGGCAACTGAAAAACTTAGGGGTAAAGATGATAGAGACAGAGGAAGAGGTAGTTATGAAACTCTGACTTCTAGTTTCTTTGTTTCCCCCCTTAGATGGATGAAGTGACCAAGATACTAAAGTCACTTTATGCTATAATGGAAAAGATCGAATTAGAAGGAAAGGAGGGTTATAGGAACTCCCAAAATATTGAGAATAGGGATAGTTTCAAAATACTAAATAATTCCCCTTAGATCATCCAAATAGATCAGAGAAATAGGGACAAAGATGATCAGAAAGTACAAACTCCTCTCCAAAATAACTTGGATACTGATGAAGATGAAGAGGAAGAGGAAGAAGATATTGATTTTGAGATCCATTTCCTTGGAGATACCTCTTCATCCCCTCATTTAAATCAGTCTGCGTATGAAGAGGCCCTCATGAGTGATCAATTGAATGAGCTGAGCAAAGGAGAAAGGATCGACAACAATCCAAACATATATAACCTTGGGTCCAAGAAGAAATAAGGAAAGCATGACATTCATGATCATCCTGTTAGAACCAAAAAACTAGCTAAAAATGTGGCAGATGGAGTTAAGGAAAAGGAGGCCAACCCACCAGTGGTCAAAAGCCCAATCCCATAAGTGAAGGATATTCTGAAGCCCCCCTCCTCTTATATCTTGGAGCACGAGATTCAAAAGATTAGGATCCCTATACCTCTTTCGGATTTGGTAAAGTATGAGGACATGCAAAGGTGCCTCTCCAAAGTATTGCAGCTTGAACCTTCATATCATCCCACAGACTCAGTCAACCTCTAAGATGAAAAACCATCTTTCATACTAGGCCCTTTGGTAGAGGATAGAGATAATTCCTCACCTCCCTTTTATACATCATTGAACGTCCATGATAAAGTGTTGCACAATTGCTTGATGGATTCAAAATCATTTCACAATCTCATGCCTAAAATTTTCATGGATGAGTTAGGTTTGGAGGCTACAAAAACCTACCATGACCTATATTCATTTGATTCCAGGAAAGTGAAATGCCTCGGGGTTATCAAAGGCCTGGCCATGTTCTTGTTCCAGCTGCCAATGAAGAGCATAGTCATGGATATCGTAGTGGATGATGTTCCCCCAAAGTTCGGGATGATCCTCTCTAAATATTGGATAAAGATACTAGGGGGAACCTTGCAGATGGACCTTTCATATGCCACATTACTGTATTTGGGGGTGAACAAAGGATACTTTATAGAGAAGAACAACTTGCCTACATTATCAGTGATGAAGCCAATCCCATCAACCACCCCATTTTCTCAGTCAATACTGATTTAGGAACCAGTATTTTACAACTCTCTAATGTTCCTCAGCCTCCTATTGAAATTAGAAAGAAACCTATTACCTTTTGCAAAGAGCCTCCCCCCAAGACCTCTATGTGGAAAATGTTTTTTGATGGAGCCTCTTCTAAGGAAAGTGTTGGTGCTAGAGTAGTTTTTATTTCCCCCACCCAAGAGACCATATCTCTATCCTACAAGCTGGAAATTGAAACAACAAACAACATGGTAGAATATGAATCTCTTGTCTTGGGTTTGAGAGCTACCAAAGAAATGAAAATCAAGGAGCTAGTAGTGTTTGGAGATGCTGAGTTGATTGTTCATCAAGTTAGAAATATGTATCAGGATAAGCACCCAAGGTTAAGGGCCTATAGAAATGAAGTATGGCATATGATTGATAGTTTCTTCTTGGATTTTAATATTTCAATTGTCCCAAGGGAGGATAACTCTATGGAAGATTCCTTGGCAGTCTCAACAAGTAATTTCAAGGTCCCTTTTCCCCCAAGACTCAAGTATGAGGTGGAAATAAAATACAGACCCTCTATCCCCAACAATGTCAAACATTAGAAGGTATTCAAGGATGATATTGAGATTAATAAGTTCCTTGAGACTCTGGATGAATTTTCTGACATGCATATTAATCAGGATCATGAGCCTGAAGAAAGCCCTCATGATGATGTTTTTATGAATAAGATTGCTAACCATCATATTGCTCAGTTGCCTAGCAACCATATTTTAAAGGGCTTTTCACTTTGGAGAGATTGTTTGACAGAAATGATGTTGTTGTAAAGGTTGAAGGATCAACTAAAGAAGTTGGTGTGAGTGAATGCAATCTAGGAACTGAGGAGGATCCCAAATGGGTCAAATTGTCTAGTAGCTTGTCAAAAGAACAAAGGGCTGAGTATGTTAGACTCTTGAAGGAGTTCAATGATGTTTTTTCTTGGACATACGAATATTTGAGAACATATGACACCAGCATCATTGAACACAAAATCTTTTTGAAAGAGGATTCCAAACCTTTCAATAAGAAGCTCAGATAGATAAATCCCATGCTGCTTCCGATTATGGAAAAGGAGGTTAAGAAGATGTTGGATGCACAGATCATCATCCCTTTGAGATTTTCAGAGTGGGTAGATAATTTAGTTCCCATAAGGAAGAAGAATGGGGAAATCAGGTTGTGTGTCAATTTCATAAATTTGAACTGGAGCTCCAAGAAAGATAACTACCCCTTGCCAAAAATGGAGCACATCATGCAAAGAGTGACGGGTTCATCCAGGATGTTTATGGTCAATGGTTTCTCCGTGTACAATCATATCTCTATATTGCCTGGAAAATAGAGAGAAGATAACTTTCACAACTCCTTGGGGCACATTAATGTATGCTAAAATTCCCTTTGGGTTGATGAATGCAGGAGAAACCTTCCAGTGAGCCATGGACATTGCCTTCATTGGGGAAAAGGACAAATTTGTAGTCATTTATCTGGATGAAATTACAATTTTCTCCAATTCTGATAAAGGGCATTGTTATCATCTAAGTAAACTCTTCCTGAAGTGTCAAAGGTTTGGCCTTTCTCTCAATCCTACGAAATATTTGTTTTCCATGCAAGAGGGAAAATTGTTAGGGCTTATTGTGTCAGCTAAAGGGGTGAAAATTGATCCAAGCCGAGTAGATTCCATCCAGTCCTTGTCTTTTCCTAGAACTAGGAAAGAGGTTCAATCTTTCTTGGGTAAAATCAATTTTCTGAGGAGATTCATTTCTAATTTTGCTAAGTTGGTTAAATACATTACAACCATGCTCAGAAAGGGGAATGAAGTGAAATGGACTATTGAGTCCAGAAATTCTTTCAACCAAATCAAGAGGGCATTGACTGAAGCATCTATGCTCACCAACCCATACTATTCCAAGGAATTTCTGATATTTTCCTTCACTTTATCAAACACATTAGCTATTATTTTTCTACAGAGAAATTCAGATGGGCTGGAACAACATATTTCCTTTTTTAGTAGAGCATTGAGAGATGCAGAAACAAGATATGATTTCATGGAAGTCTTATGCTTTGGTGAAAGCCCTCAAGGATTTTGGAATCTATATTCTATACTCAAAAATTATTGCATATGTCCCCTCGGCTTCAGTAAACAAGATACTAATCCAGCCCGATATAGATGGAAAAAGAAGCAAGTGGATTTCCAAGATTCTTGAGTTTGACCTAGAAATCAAACCCACCAGGCTAGTGAAAGGCCAAGGTTTGGCTAGGTTACTGGCTGAATACAATTGCGTGGCATTGGGGGTTAATTTAATGAATATAGACTCAAAATATTAGCAAGATGAGATCATTTGTGAAGACTCTCATGTCAGCCACAGCTTAGAAGGATTCCCCTAGTATAAAGACATCATATACTTTCTCCAAAATTTGAAGCCCCCTGATGGTTTGGATAAAAACAATGTGAGAGATTTGAAACTCAAAGCAATCAAGTATTGTATCATTGATCAGATTTTGTACTGGAAGGATCCTCTGGGAGTCCTATTGAGGTGTCTAGACCCACAAGAATCCCAAAGAGATATGTCTGATTTTCATCAAAGATCATGTGGGGGGAATCATTTTTGGAGGACCACAATGTATAAGATCCTCAGAGCTGGGTATTTATGGCCCAACGTTTTCATTGATGTTTGTGCAAAGATTAGAGCCTGTACCAAGTGTCAAAATTTTGTTGGAAAGAAGCAGCTCAAATATTTTCCTTTGAAACCCGTAGCAGTTTCTGGACCTTTTCAGCAGTGGGGTCTCGACTTCATTGAAGAGATCCACCCAGCCTCGAGTGGCCAGCACAGGTGGATTTTTACCGCCACTGATTATTTTACCAAATGGATAGAATCCATCCCTACAAGGAGTGCCTCCCACAAGGTGATCTTAAATTTCCTTGAAGACATCATATCCAGATTTGGCTGTCCAAGCAATATTTTCACAGACAATGCTACCTCT
The DNA here is from genome assembly GCA_009831015.1 of Picea engelmannii. Lineage (NCBI taxonomy): Eukaryota > Viridiplantae > Streptophyta > Pinopsida > Pinales > Pinaceae > Picea > Picea engelmannii. The sequence goes on from ML808048.1 coordinate 270,318, forward strand.
TTCATATTTGAGCCATTAATTAATTTCTATGAGCAGTATGAGATCACACTATTCCATTCTACTCCCTACTACCCTCATGGAAATCGTTTAGAAAAATCTTCTAACAAGAGCCTCATAAATATCATCAAAAGACTGTTAGAAGACAACATGAAAGCCTGGAATTCAAAGCTAAAGTTTGCATTTTGGACTGATAGAGTTACCACAAAAATATCCCTAGGCATTTTGCCTTTCCAAATACTGTATGGCATTGAGGCAATCTTTCCTGCTCATCTTTCTTTGCATGTGGTGAAGTTCCTCCAAGACTACCAAGGAGAACCTCATGACATGGTTAAAAGGATACTGCAGATGGTAGAAGTGCAGCAGATCAGGGAGAAGTTGCTTGATAAAGCACAAGACCATCAACATAAAATAAAATGAGATTTTGACAAGGGCACAAAAAAGGAAAATTTCCAGCTAGGGGATCTGGTGCTCAAATGGGATGCACCCAAGAAAGACAAGGGAAAACATGGTAAATTTGAAGCCTTGTGGATCGGCCCCTTCAAGATTTCTGAGGTTTTTCCGAACAATACTTATAAATTGAAGAACTTGGAGGATTCTGAGGTTTTGGGTGGCCCTGTCAATGGGAATTTTCTCAAGAAATTTTTTGTTTAGGTCGTGACCGGCGTCCCACCATTGTAAATACCACCCCCTTTGTTTTTTTTATTTTTACCTTTTATTTTAATAAGAGACTCCATAACCGAATAGCTAAGGCACTAGAGTTGTGGGTTCTTGTAATCTCACAAGGAGCATGCCATCCCCTGTGGAGCCAAATGTTATCACATGAATTTGTTAGTGTCCTGTGGGTTTGTGATCTATACCCGAGTTTATGCCCTTGCCCTATTTTTCTCTTTTTCCTAGGACGTGTCTTTAAATTTTCCCTTCAGTCGGAAAATTCATTTTTGTTTTCCCATTTCTGTTTGGGAACTCGTCTCCTTTACCTATGTCACTAATCCTTTTGTTTTCCAGAACCCTTAGCCAATCATCTAAGTTTTTATTTTATGTAGGTTGTAGCCATGAGCACAAAGTGAAACACTTAGAGAAGTCTAATATGGAATCAAATCAAGCAAGCGAGCAAGTTCAGTTTTCAACACAGGAGTCTCCATTCGAAGTTCAGATTTGTGGCCCTCGGGTGATCAGGATCATAATTTTGTGCAAATTTTAATGTTAGAAAGAGGTCTGAAGTCGCAAGGTCAATCCTAGCCATTGGTGCTAGGAAAGGCACGCGGTGAAAGATTAGCATTTCACGGTTTTGTGAGTTGAGAAAGTAAAATGGTAGAGTCGTGATGACTTGTGAAGTGTGAACCCATGACTTGATCTAGACCGTCTGATTCAGAGGGACATGTGGCATAGGATCAGTGATTTTGCAGACTTGAAACTCGGGAAGTGAAAAGGAAAGAGTTATTAGAACTTGTGAGGTTCAAAGTCACAAAAATATCACAGTTGTTGGATCGAGGAAACTCATGGACCATCGATCTGAGGCAAGCGTAGAATTGGAAATCGGGAGAAGGGAGGTGAGTAGTCTTTATACTTCTCGAGACATGAAATCCCGATATGATGAAGATTAGATCTATACTATGGATCTTATGGGGACAGGTGGCAGCCGATCTGATGGTTCACAGAAGCGACTTTAGGGAATTTTGGAAGGGGTCAAAAGAAAATAGATCTGGTCCATCCACACCAGAGGGAAACATGGCAACAACTAAGTGAAATCATGATTTTGTGAGTTGAAGGTTTTTGCATAGAGCAAGGTGCAAGTTCCTAAAACGTGAAATCGTGAAGCACCCAAGAGTTGGCCCCATGGTCACAGCCCGAGGTCATATAAAAAGTGATTCCAAGAGGAAAGGTTGGTGCCCAGAGCGTGGAGCTGGCCAAGGTGGAGTTCCGAGGAAGAAATCACAGTCATTGGATGCAAAGTAGATCCAGTCACCCATCTGAGTCAGTCGATTTTACAATATTTGGTATCGGGAAATTCTAGTCAAGTGATGTCAAGGCCCTTGAGATGAGAAATCACGATGCGCCTAGGACTTGGACCCATGGTCATGGCCCGAGGTTGCATGCAAAAAAAATGCAGTGAAGGAGAAGTTGACACCAAGATATTTGGGAGTGCGAAGGAAAGGGTGTGGATTTCATGAGACGTTCACCAAAAGCTGAGGATGCTCGTGTGAGTTAAAGAATGAGACCATCATGGTTTCAAGGTGTCGGGTTGACTCAAAGGGCCACTATTAGCGCATGGTAGATCCCTGGGTGTTAAGCCTCATCCTGATCCCGATGAAGGTAGTTAATGAAAAAAGGAGTGGTGGTTGAAACCTTGGCTCACTCCATAAATGGAAGGCATGGAAGGTCCGGCCATGGGGACTGAACCATCAGCCGCTGGTACTCCTGTGAGTAGATTTTCCTGCAAAACCCATGTTGATATGAGCTCATGTTTGACAAAAGAATTCCCCCACAGTCTGACAGAGAAGATGTAGACGGAAATCCTTGAATGCAGGGGCTCTATTGTGTTCTTGGTAGTGGTGAATTGTTTTGAGTATAAATAGTTAGTTTTGATATTTTGTTATGGTCATCAACTAGTTGAGCATAGCTCCCTATTTTGTAATGTTTTGATGCCAGAACTGTTCTCTGGTTATGTATTGGATTTGAGACTTTCATATTAATAGAAGTTAGCCTCCTTTCATCTCTTTGTAAAAATTGTACTAAAACACTTAGGCATGGAGGATCCAGTCGAGGGTTGTTATGCTGTTGTAATGTATATTTGATTGCAGCAGTATCATGACCAGTTTTAGTTAGCTTCCTTGTGATATTTTCCCCTCTTAAATTGAATGGATCAGCCATGGAGGATCTAGTCGAGTTGTTGTAGTTGCATGGTGATTGTTAGGATATTTAGACACTTAGGAGTTATTTAAGATCTACTTGGTCTAATATGTCGTTAGGTAAAAGTGTGTTTCTTTAGTATGCATTAGTATGCATTTGTAGTTAGGCAATCCGACGGTCATGATATGTTCCCGACATAGAGTGATCCGATGGTTCATACTCTCCTCGATCTTAACGGCCATTGATCCGTGGCTTAACACCTGATTGGTCCATGATCTCTATTTAAAGAGCATGGAGGTTCATTTGCCGATGATCGATTGTGAGAAACTCTCTTGTAAAATCTCTCTGTAATCTTTTTCTTTGCATTAATAAACTGCTCCAAGTGGCCACGTTGGCTGGGGCCGTGGATGTTTCCCCGTAGGGGTTTTACCAAGTGAAAACATCGGTGTGTTGATCTTTGATCTAGTTATGTGAGTGGTTACTGAAGGCTTTCGTCCTCTGTTGGAATACCTGTGTTGTCCAACATGGTATCAGAGCCTGTTTGAAGACCCGCTCCTGTTGTAGATCGAGATCGTGAAGCCGAATTGACTCATCTCCATTTCTGGCATTTCTGTACATTTCTGGGCTAAAAAGACTGTTCCATTGCGTCCAGAGCATGTTTTTCATTCAGGAACACTTTTCGTTTCACTCGAAAAGGTTTCCGTTTGCCCAAGATACGGCCATTACAGTCAGAATCCGGAGGTATAAAGTCTGAATACGCATTTTTAAATTTTTGCAAAGTTTTGATTTTATTTCNATAATGGAATCATTTATGACAGTAAATGCATTTCTCCCCTTTTCTTCCCTTTCAACCTTTGGATCTGGAGGAATCATTGAAGGGTTTTGAGTACCCTTCCTTCTTTGGATTTGCATGTGCCTTCTTTTTGTATCGGTTTTTAGATTTATGATTTTGGTGACTTCTAACATCTTGCACATCAAGTGCATGCACCTTTGATCCTTTGATTTTTCCCATATTGATGAGCTTGGTTTTCTCTTGCATCAACGACTCGATAAAGGCCTCAAGAGAAGGAATTTTCTAGGTAGCTCTAGAGGCAAGCCTAACTAAATGAAATGTGGATACAAACACTAATTATTTTGGACCAAGTTTGGAGAGAATGTTAAGAACCATTTGTTTCTCATCCTTAGATTTATCAATCCTTCAAGCCCTGAGTTGCAACAACAAATCCTTATATTTGGTAAAGAAATCTTGGATATTGTCGAAGGTTGTTGGATCTAAAGTGAGAAATTCCACCTCGATTATATTTCCCCTCATCTCTTCATGTTTTCAAAAAATTCCTTTCATGGTGGTCCAAACTTCATTGGGGGTTTTACAAGAGGATATGTGAAAGAGGAGCTCAGGATAAATGAGACTGCAAATAGTTCCAAATGCTTCATCCATCTGATTCAAATACTTGGATTTTTCTGTGGCTGATGTGGGTTCGGTCTCTGTGTCCATGGTTAACCTATATAATCCTTTTCTTCGAAGATACATTATCATATTGTCCTTCCATGCAAAGAAATTGTATGGTGCAAGAATGATTTTTTTGGAAATTCCATGTTTCCCATTGTCTTCAATCTTCGATACCTGCAAAAATAATCTGGTGTGTCTTTTTTATAGCAATCCGTTGGATCTAATACCATGTAAATGTGGATGAACCTGCATAGATAATTTCTAGCTATCAAGAATACATACACAGTTTGCAGAGAAAAGATGGAAATGAGAGAGTGAGAATCAAAGAATTTGCATTAACCAAATGAATGAATGATAATTTACACATGATATACTATGTATAACTCAAATAATGTGCACTAGAGGAGAATAAAATGCACCATAGTCGTGGTCTAGAGTGATATGGACACACATCGACAGTTATGGGAGTAAACTGCCACCTAGTCCGAGTTAAGTGAGGAGGATATCAGGGAATCATTAGTAATGCACTAGTCTAGTGATAATCCCAAGGACAATGCACATTATAAGGTGATGATCCCAATGTTGAATGGTGATGAAACCAATGTGGTATTCAAACTCCACTCAACTCATCAAACTAAAGTGTGAACTTAAGATAATATTCTCCTAGAATGTAGGAAAATGAATATTCTCCATGAATTATAGGAGACTACTGAATAATGACTAATAAACATAGGGAAAAACTTAGGAAAAGGAAATCCTAGGTGTGTGTGAAGTATCTCCAACAAATACCACTTGTAGTAAGACTTAAAAAATATTAGAGAGAAAACACCATAAAAAATCAGAAATAAACCCTAAAACATCCAAGATACAAACAAATTCACCTTGAACAACACAAGAATATATTGAAGAACCCTTAAGGTACATTAACACCATCAAATACTCCTTATGGAAGGAAACAGTCCACAATCCATGATTTCTACAAGAAAATACAATCCAACACATTTCCAACACAAGAATACTCATGTGTATTTATACTTTCTCATGAGTATTCATTGGGGTCTATTGATGGGGAATAATTCACCCTGCAACAGTAAGAGATACTCCACGGTGCACGGTCCCAATTAGACTATACACTTTTTGTTTTAGGAGACCCATCCAAAATTTGGCACAACTTCTATTGTTGGTTATGCAGGTGAAAATTTGTGGTTTTGCAATGCAAATATGTAGATGAACACTATGTATAAAAATAAATCTAGTATATTTCTAATCTATCATATCCTATACTAGATAGGAGCGAACTATAGTAACCAAATGAGTTGTAAATGGAACTAAACGCTGCCAGAAACCCCACACATATAGTTGAAATGAAGGTGCATAGTTAGAAACATGAGCATACATATATATAACCAGAAAAAAAAGGTCCAAATTATATTTCTGCATACATTAATAACCCGTGAGCTCAAAACTTGAAAATAAGAAAGAATACAAATACTATAACATAACGTTGTGTTCATCAGATTAGTCTATCAACAGAAATTATTCTTATAGTCCATGTGATCAACATACATTCTACTTGAAGAATTTTACACCAAAATCAGCCACACACACAAGTCCTTCTCTCTTCTGAAAACTGGCCCTGAGGGCTTCTCAATATTAATCAACACAATATGTGTCCTTGAATTAGTTCTTGATTTTATACAATGCTTGAAGAACCCTTTCTAAATGGGTCTCTTCTTCTATTTATACTCTTTTTCTTCTAACTATCTTGTGACTCTTTCTATTCCCTTAAAGAAGTTGTTACAAAACCGTTCATCTCCCTTCTTCTTGATGACAAGTATATAAGGAAAAGGAAAAATTGAGAGCAGTTTAGAAAAGACAAAATAGGAAGTAGGTAATGGCAATTTCAAATTTGTTATTTTTTCCTTTTATGAATTTTTGTCTCATAGGTTTGCTACCTAGATTTCTAGTTGATCATGTAGGTATACGAGTCTGTGGAATGCCAACTCTTCTATGGCAGCCATGTGTAAATTTTTGTTGTTGTCAAGGGTGTTCATATCCTTTGATAGTGTACCCATGAATGCCTGAACCATAGTATGGACCTTTGTCAGCCACATGAGGTGTTGTTCTATTAGGTTTGTTGTTACTATGGTGGTTGCCTCTGTGACTCTTTGTCTATCACTCGTTCTATCTTATACCTTTTTGACCAATTCCTCCATTATAAGATTTTTTCCAAGCTCCTCTAGCTAGGGAAGTCGACACAAATTGATTAGTTCTTGCACTACCTTATGTATGCTTGAACAAATTTCTATTGAGCATGTCATTTATTTTTCTATATTTTGTCTCATTTGTCGACAATGTTCTAGTGCATAGGCATCAATTTTTATTTCTTTGGGAGATGGATGATATAACTCTATTGGTGCATCTGGGTTTTCTGCAATCCATGTATCAACGCCATTCATGCCCTCCTGGATAATATTGAATTATGTTATATTGGTTTTCACATTGGTATGTTGGTTTATGATAATGGAAGCTAATTCTTGGAACATGTGCAGGTGTGCATACATGTCAATAAGGGCTTCTTCTAGCTCAATCCTGACCTATTCCATTCTTATTTTGAAATTACAGAGAATTCCCTCATCTATATTTACCTATCAAATATTTTCCTCAATATCCTTTATCCTTTCTTCTTGTTCCAAGTTATTTCGACATAGATTCTAGGCATTGTCTTATGTGGAATTCCAAAAAGAGAATCTAGTTGATGATATAGATACTAGATATTTACCCTCCCTTGGGTCTATGTTTGAACGGTTTGTCATCCTTGTACCATATGGGGAATAAATATTTGGTTGTGTATTCAAAATCATCGAGAAGTTGGTTTTCCATTTTCTTAATCCCCTTCTCAAGGTGATAAAATATTTCTAGGTATTCAGGATGAAATGATGCTACAAGTTCCTTTCTATAGTTACAAATGTATCTATGCCTCAAATATACGTTCTTCAGGATCCAAGTAATGGAATCAGCACAAGGGAACACAATAGTATGGGATGATACTCTAAATATCCCAGATCTTATAATGTTCTTGAAGATATTTAATTAATCTTGGCCTTCAGTGTCAGTGGATAATTTCTTCTATTTGAATGTTTGATACATGTCTCCCCATATGAGTGCATCTCCTTCCTTTTCTAGGATTCCAAAAGTGTTGTCATACATGGATCCAAGGGTGTCTAGTTCATATTCAATATGTTTTCCACTTCCAGAGGCCTTGATGGATGGTGCTTTGCTAGTCATTTTCTTTCTAGGAGTCATATATGAACTTGCAAAGAAAGATGGGATCAATATTAAGACAAAATCATAATTGACATAAAATTTAATCTATCTAAGTATCTTCAAATATTGTAGGATTTTCTTGAGTTGATGTTTGGTGGAATATCATCATCTTAATATGATAGAATGATAGAAATCATGGTGAGCATTCTGGTGGAAGTTAGAGAGGAAAAATATTCAAAATATGCTCAAAAGTAAAAACTGGAACAATTCTTACGAACTTCTCTGATGGCTATAGAAAGAGTTAGTGTCAAATGCTATGAAATCTATCGGTAAAGTTAATATGAAAGGATCCAATATGATTGGCGTACATTGGGTCAGTTGATGAGAAGGTCATCAATGAAGGTGAGGGATTGAGATAATTGGTGGAGTTAAATTTAACTCCTCTGATATATCCAAGGAGTTGATACAACCTCCTATGATATATTGGGAGAGTTGGCTATAAGTGTTCTGAAAGGTAAAACTATTCAAGAGAGTTTACATGAAATTCATTGATGTCTATCGAGCTAGTTTAAGGGGATACTTTCATTGACATCAAAATTTTAACACCAAGGCTTCCATCTACCAAGGGAATTTTTGGAAATTGATTAAGTCTAGAAAGGTTTGGACCTGCAAGGGGTTAGATTTGATATTCTTTGGGAAAAGGGCTCTTAAGATTGCAGACTGGATGGGGTTTCACTTGGTATTCAGTATATTAGTGGTTAGGTAAAGAAACATGTTATCTCCCTTTTATTTTAATAAAGTATTATGGTTTTTGAAATTGTATCAATGACAAGTCTGAGACCAAGGAAAATTTGTAAGAAGGTATTGTGATATCCCCATGGTATTTTAAGGTAGGTTTATAGGTTTATTATGGCCCTGGAGGATTGATAAAGGTTTTGGAATGAGTCGAGGGTGAATACTACAAAATTTATGGGTAGTGCATCCTTGAAAGGATACATAACTAGTTAAAAAAATGACCACAAAAACCCTAACCCTAAAATATTGCAAGAATGTACATTGGAGCTTACTTGGTGCTCACATACACATGGATGATCATGATTGGTTGAGAGTGAGAGGCTTAGGTTTCATATTCCTTAGAAAACTCAATGGGATGGTCAATTCAAAACTCTACTTGTGAAAAAAGGTAAAGATATGAAGGGGGCTAGGGGATCTTTTTATAACACTAAAGCACATTAAATGCATGATGCAATGCTAGGAGCACATCGACGAAGTTAACTAAAAGATATATGATATGCATCAGAGAAATTCATGGGAATTCCTTCGATGTATATCAGATATGATGGTGTGAAAAGAGTCAATGCTCGTTCAGAGAGGAAAGAGGAAACTTCTTTGATACATCAGTTGAGATTTTATGAACTCCTCTGATGCATCGGAGGAGTTAGAAAAAAATCCTGTGAAAAAGATTTTTTTCTATGGATATCAATAGAGTTTGAGGAAACTCCTTCTATGTACATCAAAGGAGTTTGGATTAATTCCTTCGATGTACATCTGGGGAGTTTTCATCAACTTGTTCGAAAATCAAAATTTGGACTTAAACATTTTCTCAAGTGCTCCAAATCGAAAGATGTAAACTTGGTTGCTGAGTGAAGTTTGAAGAGCATGTTTAGAGGGGGAATAAGAATCCATTAAAGAGTCTTAAAAAATGATAAAATACAAGGGGATCCATTTTCTTGGAAATATTTTGCAAATAGATTACAAGAAAAAGGAGGGTTGTAGTGCCTTGCACAACATGGTCTTATTCCAACAACCTCTTCTTGTTATATTATTTTATTTTATTTAAATAGTGGACCTATTCCATTATTATGACCATGTTAAATTCCTTGTCCCCTTGGGTACATCCCTAGGTTCCCCATATTATCCTCCCTAGCTACATTACACTTTTTTATATAAGGGATAAAAAACTCAAGTTAGTTAAAGAGGCTTTAAATGATTGGGCCAAAAATTACTTTGTTTCCCCCTCCATTGTGAAAGAACAGATGAAAAGGAAGTTAATGGAGGTGCAAAGGAGGATGGAAGACAAAGAAGTCACTATGTAGCTACAAAATCAATAGGTTGACTTGAAAAATCAATTCCAATTGGTAATGAGGCAAGAAGAGGAGCAATGTTGCCTCAAATATCATAGTCTATGGCCTAATTTAGGGGATCAAAAATCAATCTTCTTTCAAAAGTAGGCGAGTGTGAGACTCTCCAAAAATAATATAAAATAAATCAACATGGAAGATGGAAACAAATTATCAAACTTTGAATAAATTAATAAGGAAACAAAATTTCACTTCAGCACCCTCTGTAAACGGGATACACATGCAGATAGAAACAATGTGAATGAACTGCTTGAGCATATCCCAGAAGTAATTTCCAATGAATAAAATTGTGATATGAAATGGTCGATAGAAGAAGAGGAAATTGAAAGATTAATCTGGATCCTTGACCCTCATAAATTCCTCGATCCAGATGGGTTTACAATGTATTTTTATAGATTCTTTTAGGACTTTGTAAACTATGATCTTAAACTAATGAGGAGATATTCCCAAAAGAACCAATATATTGGGAGGGAGTATGGACAACTCTTTTTGGGATGTAGTCCTAAAATAAAATAACCTTTCCTCCTTCGACATGATTCTCCCTATTTCTTTATGCAAGTGCTCTTCTAAAATCATGACAAAAATTATTGTTGGTCGAATGAAGAAGTTTCTACCTAAGATCATTTCATCTAATTAGGGAGGGTTTGTGCAAAACAACTAGATCATAGACAACATAGTATTGGTGCAAGAAGCGATTCATACAGGTTTCAAAGAAAACGAGAAGGAAATGGTAATAAAACCAATGCCTTCGACTGGTTAAGGAATTTATTTTCTCTTTAAAATTATTATTGAATTTTGATTTTGCACTAATTTTGTATCTTGGATAGCTTCATGTGTCAATACTCCATGGATTGCACCATTATTTAGTGGCCAACTAACACCCTTCTTCCAAAGTAGTAGGGTATTGAGGCAAGGATTCCCTCTCTCCCCTTTACTATTCATAATCATAGCTAAGACCTTAGCTACAAATTGGAATCATAAAGAAAAGTTGGCAAGCTTCCAAGGATTATAATTGTAAGAGGTGTTAAGAGTATTAGCCACTCTCACTTTTCCAATGATACAATTCTGGTTGGGGGTGCTTCACTTATCACTGCAAGAAGATTCAAAATAATTTTGGACTCCTTTCTAGATGCCACCAAAGGGGTGGTCAATCAGAGGAAATGCCAAATATTTGGTTGGAATTCTAGTATGTAGGTAATGCACCTGATATGCAAAAAACTTCAATTTCCATTGGTATAGGAGTGTCGTTTCTTCCTCTACCTTATGATGTCGATTTCAATCAAAGGAGCATATTCTCAAGCTTGGGAAAGTATTCTAAATAAAATTAGAAATAAGTTCAAGCTCTAGGGTTCTTAGTGGCTTAACCTGACTAGTCATATAGTTCTTATAAAATCTATTCTATTTTCCCTCCCCTTATATCAATGCTCTTCTTTATAGTTTCCTAATAAAATTTTAAATCAAGTTGCTATCAATATTAGGAAATTTTTATGGTAGAGTGGAAAATCTAATTTGAGGAAGTATCATCCTTTGAATTGGAAGATGGTAAGAAGCCCAAAGGATAAAGGAGAACTTGGTATAAAAGATCCAACAATGATAAATGTGTCCCTAGGAGCAAATTTGGTTTGGAGAATGATCAATGATGCTTTAGAATGGTGAAAGAAGGTACTTTGGAAAAACTATTTTACAATTTCAAGGTCTAGATTTGTAGAATACGCACTCAAATCACAAAAAGGATCCCCTATCTTCAGGTTATTGAAAGTTGCAATTCCTCTAATCTAGACTAAGCTAACTTGGTCTTTCGGAAATGGGAAGTGCATGAGAATCTGTGATGACAATATTAATTGTATGCACACTTAGAGTAACATGGTGTATCTAGCTCCACTGAGAACATGGATAGAGAGGGTCAATTTCCATACCCTATATGATATTTTAGAATGGGACATATTGACAAGGGCTTGGAAAGGATGGAGATTTGGCTCTCCCCTAGAACCCACCTCTAATCTTGTTAACATTCTTTATCAAACTTCATCTAGATGTGCCCCACTAAAAATTGTTGTAAAGGACTGAAGGGGCTAGGGAGAAGCTCGTTATACTGTCAAATCTAGGTATTCTACTCTCCTAGAGGCCATTAATATTTCCTAACGTTCACCCCTCTAGAAAAAAAATAGTTCAGTGATGGTTTATTGAAGATCAACCTATTTTGTTGGACTATGGTACATGGGGAAATCCTTACAATGGAAAATTTTAGAAAAATAGGAGTTGCAAGACCCACACAATGTTCCTTGTGTGCTAGAGAAGGAGAAATACGTGTACATCTTTTCATTGAGTGTAAATATGATCAGGAGTAATAGGCAAGCACCCTCATTAGTGTGTTCCATCAGGTGAGATGACCTTGAAGCTCGGAAGATATGTTTTCAAATTGGGGGGAAATGTATAGTATCTCATTTCAAAACAAAAAGGTATTTAGTAGATGGAAAGTATGGATGGAAAAAAATAATAATTGTTTTAATGATGAATCAATTAAACCAAGACAGACTTCTTCCAAGGTCAACTTGCTTCTGTCGGAGCACTTTTGAATCATAATTTATGAACAAGACTTGTCATTGGATGCTATTGAGGAAGAATGACTCATAAAATTCCATCTTAATGAAGTCAGACAACCTCATTCTCCCAAATCAGGATCGTTTCCATGTTGGAAAATTAGAAGGGAGTCATCTATGTTTTTGGATTGTAGGATGAAACAACAGTGTAATCCCTTGTCCTTTGATGTAGATTCCAAGAATAGCCTGAGGGTCGTAGGTGCATGGGGCAGTATTCATGATCCTAGGGGAAACAAGATTGTTCATTATGCCTAGGGGCCAGGGAAAGTGTTGAACAACCTTGTTGAATCATACTCGTTGTGTCATGGGATCAACGTAGCTAGGCAAATAGGAATCAAGAAAATATTTGTCTTTGGGGATGCAATGATCATTATCAGGGAAGTAATAACCCAATCTAATCCTAGAGGGATCAGTGTTTACGAAACCATTGTTTCAATCAATAAGGTCTTGTCTCAGTTCGACAAGGTTGAGCTCTTTCGCATTCAAAGAGATCTAAACGATGAAGAAGATGTGTAGGAAAAATTTACCACATCATGAAATCCCAAAGTTCTTGTAGAAAACAAGGAAATCTTCCAAGCCACAATCCCCTAACTTTATTATTGCTTATGGGTTGTGTTACTGATCTAGGTGGATACTGGTGGCCACTCACTTGTTCCACTAATTTGGAATGGTTCCACATCTTGGCAATTTTTCTACAGTTTTTCGGGTCCCAAACCTCTTGGGTCATTTTGAGGCCCTGGACGATGTTTATTTTGACATGGTAGCCCCCAATATATGTCAACCTTTCCAATGGGATAACGACAACCCCAAACATAGATCATATGCAAAATCAATGTCCCTGGGAAGTTGATGTATCAACTAACCACATCGGGGCCCACAAACCTTTTGGTGTTTCATATCTAGGGTTAGGATTTTGGATGTTTAGGTTTTTCTAATTGATTCTTTATTTTAAAATCCCTTTTAAGCCTCTTTGTAATCATCTTCTTATGAATGAGTGCAGCTGAAACATCCCTCTCTTTAGGGATAAGCTACCACCATTCTAGCTTGTTTGTGTGATTTGTGTTTTACAGTGTTTTGTATTCCATTCATTAATAGAATATGATTTAACTATATTATTGTGCTTCTTGCAATATATATGTGTGTTTCCTTGTTATATCTCTTCCTTCATTTCGTTCTCAATGTAATCTAGATCAATTAAAAATCAAATCCACTAATTGATGATTATCAATGGATGTCAACTCCAACAAGTGTCCCACGAGACCACACAAGCTGAGAAGATACAGTGAGACAACAAGAGAAAGGGATATCTTGTGCTCATTTACTCTCGAAGGACTTGCTCATGGATTATAATTGTGCATTTATGGAGAGGTTTTATCAATTTCAGATTATTCTCAAGGTGGTTTCTCCATAATTTAGTTTTGGAGAGGTGGTTTGGTAGAGGGTAGGAACTGTTGAGAGGGGCGATGATAGTTTCATTTGCATAGGGTCCGAGCAATGGCATGCTCTGGATTTTAATGGTGATGTTTGATTATAGATAGGGGAGGATAGAAAACTTTGGTCTCTTTTTCAACATGGTGTTGGTAATGTGGTTGACGTTTTCATTCTTTTCTTAATTTTCATTTACATGGGTCTATTCTCGTCCAAGATGACTTTTTCAGTAATCTATAATAGGGGAATTGGGGGGTTTTATTTTAACCAAACTCATGGCTTAGGGAGAAGAGTGTTAGGGCCGCTATTTTCAGAGATAGTGAAGTTCGTTTTGAGGGAGAATTGGGAAGTAATTGAAAGTGACGACCTTCATGAGATTAAGAAGGTATTTCACAGACATGAGGAGGTTACCCAAGCTAACACCATTGCATTATTGGTTCTTTCATCCAAGGTGGCAGAATTGGAACATTCTTGTGCAAATCAAAGTGACAACCTTTTGAGCCTTCTTCTCACTCAAAAGAATCAAATTGACTCATTGGAAGCAAAATGTGGTAGTTTTTGAGCTTTAGTTGTTTGATAGTGGATGGATAACATCCCCTTAGTGTCAAACGATCTAGGAACTCAAAGCTCTATCCATTGAAGGGGAGTTGAGGTAGAGTTTTTCTTTCAAAATCAATTACCAATGGAAATTGAAGACGCAAGCATCCACTACTCTAGCGAGGAGCAAGAAGATAAAGGAAATGTGCAAGTTTAATACAATATGAATGTTTTGTTAGAGTCAAATGCAATTTGGGTCAGTTTGTTAGGTAGCCAACATGTATGAAGACTTGGAACTCTTGTGTGGTACATCTTTTTTATCTGTAGATTTAAATATAGAATCGTGTTCTGTATGGTGGAAATCCAAAAAACAATAGATATACTAGCTAGCTTTTATATATATTAATACAAATTCAGTTTTTGTTAAAAAAATTGTTAGAAAGTATTGAAATTAAGATTTAATCTAGTATTGTTATACATATTTTGAAATTGAAATTTCATATAAAGATTGTAAAAAAAAGGTTTTTTATTCTCTATCTTCTTAATATTGCAAAGAATAACACAATAATAATTAATAATTTTGTTTTATTTAATAATATAATTAAATTATAAGATATTATGATTTTATGTTATATTGTTTCATTTTTAATAAACAAAAATTAATATTAAAAAACAAAATATTACATATATATTTTAATATTTATTTAAATTAATTTGTTTTTGAATTTAAATCTCTTAC
>ML808048.1:296706-369003 GCA_009831015.1 Picea engelmannii
CAAGTCGAATTTCAGAGAGAAGAAGAAGTAAAAGAAGGCCGGATTTCAAGGGAGGATGAAGTCTTTTGGTGATGTGTTCTAAGGTATGTTATTTTCAGGTCATCTTACCATTTTTGCTATAACTTTTTTTATAGAACGATTCATATGGTTAAATCGCTATGGTATTGAGAATCCATATCAAGGTACCTCTGGTAAAAATTTCAGCTCTTGATTCGCTATAATTATGGAGATACACTCTGTGGAATATAGGGTTTGTGACCAGTCCTGAAACTAGTAAACAAAATAGGTGTTCTGGGTACAACAGTCATAACTTTTTCATATAGACTCCAAATAAAGTGGGACCACTTCCATTGGAAAGAGTACGGACTTTATTTTCTTGTGTGTGAGTTTCAGAATCCGATGTTAAATATTGAGCGGGGGGCATGCTGTACAAGTTGGGTCTTCTGAACAGACCAGAATTGAATAAAGTTTTATTATCTCTCATATATTCTTGGGTGGAAGGAAGGGGAAAGGATAGAGATTTCAAATATCTCTTGATATTGGAGGATTGTATCTTCCTCTTGGAGGTTTATCCCTCCCTTTACATTTGGAAGATGTAGCTACCTTTGGAAGTCATTACTTCCCTTGAACAAAAACTATTGATTATTTCTCATATATATTGTACATGGTGTATTGTGGTGTATTGGTGTAACTCTTATACTATTGTTCATTGATCATTGGATATAATTGAATGGTTTAAGTATAAGTTGGAAAAGTTTTTTAAATTGTACTTGATACTGATTCACCCTCCTCTCAGTATCAACAGTGTCTCTATTGTATTGTGTATCTTCTATGTTTTATTTCTGCATTTGTTTTTATTTTATTTCTCTGTGATCTTGTTTTTCTAAAAAATGGTATCATAGTTAAAGGTAACTCGCAGGAAAAGAGGTTTCTTGGCTCGAGTGGGAGCAATGGAGGAATATGTAAAGCTTAGGGTCGAGAAATTTAATGGCCAAAACTACAAGTTATGGAATATGCAGATGGAAGATTATTTATATCAAAAGGATCTATTCCTACCATTGGGTGGAATAGAATAGAATTCGACGTCCATGAAGAATGAAGAATGAGAGGTTCTTGAAATAAAGGAACTAGGAATGATACGGCTGAGCCTGGCAGTGTTGGTGGCTTTCAATATTTCGAAAGAAAAGACAACAAAGGAGATGATGGACACATTGGATAAACTGTATGAAAAAAGTCTCAACGTCCAATAAGGTATTTCTAATGAAGATGTTATTTAATATGAATATTTAAAAAGGTGAGTCTATTGCAGATCATTTAAATGAATTTAATACAATTACTAATAAGGTAAGTTTTGTAAAAGGACTTTGTTGATGAGGTAGGGGCTCTTATAATCTTGTGCTCATTTCTAGAAATATGGAATGTCTTGGTCACAACTGTAATTAACGTTGTCTCTAGTTCAAACACTTTAAAATTTAATGACGTTGTTGGTGTTATCCTTAGCGAGAAAATGTGACGGAAAAGTACAGGTGAGACATCAGGTAATGTGTTAAACATGGAGAACATGGGAAGATGAAAGGATAAAGGAAAGGGCTCAGGGACCTGTGAGAATTATAGGAAGGGGAGATCCAAATCCAAATTGGGAAATATAGAGTGTTGGAATTGTGGGAAGAAAGGACATCTGAAGAAATACTATAGATATCCAAAGAAACAAAGAGATGGACAACAGAAGAAAAATCAGGAAGAAAATGTAACAGGTGATGTGTTACAAGATGCTTTGATTCTTTCTGCAGATAATATTTATGAGTCTTGGATAGTAGATTCAGGGGGTTCATTTTATGCCACTCCCCATAGGAAACATTTTCTATATTTTGTTCAAGGTGATTTTGGATAGGTTCATTTGGGTGATGATGCACCATGAAAAATTGTTGGAATGGAAAAGGTAAAAATAAAGCAAAGGAATGGAAACCAATGGTTGTTTAAAGAGCTAATACATGTTCCATATCTAAGGAAAAATCTAATTTAAGCAAGGAATTTGGAAACTGAAGGTTGTATATCCATATTTACAAATAAGGTGTGGAAGGTCACCAAAGGATCACTGGTGATAGAAAAAGGAGAGAAGGTAGCTACATTGTATTTATGTACTAGTAATATTGAATCTTATATCCATTTAGATTCTACATGAGTGGATAAGACACTGTGGAATCGTAGGATTGGAAACATGAGTGAGAAGGGGATCCAAATACTTCACAAAAAAAAAATGTTTCCATATATTAAACAAATTGATTTGTATTTCTGTGAGCATTGTGTTTACAGAAAACAGAATAGAGAAAGATTTCTCAGAGTCATAAAAGAAAAGAAGAGTGAAAGGTTAGAGCTTGTGGATACATATGTATGGGGACCAAATAAGGTATCATCTCTTGGTGGCTCTCATTATTATGTTACTTTTATTGATGATGCAACTGGAAAAACTTGGGTTTATTGCATTCAAAAAAAATTTGAGGCTTTTGATACTTTTAAGAAATGGAAAGATTTGGTTGAGAACGAGACAGGAAAAAGGTTGAAGTATCTCAAATCAGACAATGGAGGTGAATATTGCAGAAAGGATTTCGATTATTACTATTCATACCATGGGATTCATAGAGAGAATAAATTTCCAAGAACACCACAATAGAATGGTGTGTCAGAAAGGATGAACAAGACAATCATGGAGCGTGCAAGGATATGAGATTGTATGTTGGTTTTGCCTTACAGTTCTAGGAAGATGTTGTAGATATTGTTGTTTACTTAATTAACATAGGAACTTAAATATATTTGGATGGTGGAATTCCAGAGGAGGCATGGATAGGTAAAAGGGTAAACTATTATTTTTTGAAGACTTTCGGTTGTGAAGAATTTGTCCATATTGATAAATAAAATAGAACAAATCTTGAGGAAAAATCCAAGAAGTGTAACTTTATTGGATATGGTGTTAATGATTTTGGTTATCTCTTATGGTATTATGAAAATCAAAAAATCATTAGGAGTAGATATGTTATATTCAATGAGAAGGTCATGTACAAAGATCAGTTGTAGGGAAAGAAACAAGAAAAAGGAAAACCAGGATAAACAGTGCTTGATGAGATCACTGAAAAATAAATTCCAAAGATACTAGAAAATAAAAATGTACAACAACATGAGAAACAGGTACCTAAAACTCCCGCAAGTGTTGTTAGAATATCTACTAGGTTAGGTAGACCTCCTGAATTATACTCTCATTCATTGTATTATTTATTTTTGACTGATTCCAGTGAACCATAATGTTATAAAGAGGAAATGTAGGTAGACAATAAAAAATAAGTGGGATCAAAGCATGAAAGAGGAAATGGATTCCCTAGTAAATAACCAGGCGTGGGATTTGGTTCAGTTTCCTGCAGGAAAAAGACCATTGCAAAATAAATGGGTTTACAAGTTGAAGGAAGAATATGGAGGCAAACAAAGGTACAATACTAGACTTGTTATAAAGGGGTTTGCACAAAAGAAAGGTATAGGTTTTGATGAAATATTTTCTCCTATTGTTAAAATGAATTCAATTAGGACTAATTTAAGTCTTGTGGTAGTAGAAGATTTACATATTGAATAGTTAGATGTAAAAACAAATTTTCTCCATGGGGATTTGGAGGCAGAGGTTTATATGCAGCAACCATAGGGGTATGAGGTCAAAGGGAAGGAGAATTTGGTATGCAGGTTGAATAAGATATTGTATGGCCTAAAGAAATCTCCAAGTCAGTGGTATTTGAAGTTTGATAGCTTTATGAGAGAACAAGGTTATAGTAGATGTCATTTTGATCACTTTGTTTATTTTAAAAGGTTAGGAAATGGAATCTATATTATCTTGCTATTGTATGTAGATGACATGCTTGTTACAGGGTCTAATATGCAGGATATAAATGTGCTCAAGAAGAAATTACTTAATTCATTTTCGATGAAGGATTTGGGTGTTGGAAAGAAAATCCTTGGTATGAGAATAACAAGATATAGGGAAAATATCAATTTGACATTGTCTCAGGGTGAGTACATAGAGAAGGTGTTGGATAGGTTTAGAATGAAGAATGAAAAACCAGTTAGTACACCTTTGGCCATCCATTTCAAATTAACCAAAGAAATGTATCCAAGACAAAGGACAAGATAGAATACATGTCTAGAGTCCCTTATTCATTAGCAGTTGGTAGCTTGATGTATGTGATGGTTTGCACAAGACCAAATATTGCACATGCAGTGGGAGTTGTGAGTAGTGTTGGCAGCTAATTCAATTTTTTCTATTGTCCTATAAGCTGCCTACACCTTTGTCTTCTGAACTTCAAATTGTCATCGCATTTTTCAAATAGACGATATTTTCATTTCTTGCGACACTTGCAAATTGGTCTCCATTAAGTTTTCACGACTATAAGCGTGAAAACTTCTCCTTTTGAGGTCACATTTCGATCACTATCTGAATTGTCGTCCTCTTTTTATCGATATTTTATATGGCACTTACCTTTGGTTTATCGTTATGTGGCTGAAAGGATTTTTGAACTATGCCTATTTGGACATTCTTATATTGATTGCATAACTTGATTTTTTTAAAATTGCGAGGCATTGAGCATATAGATTTATATTTTTGTGACTTGCCTAGTCATTGAATTGCATAGGGGTCATGATTTATTTTTGTTTTTATATATGATGTGATCCTTATGATAATCTTTTTATGGCTCTTGGTTTGTAAATTTTATGAATATCGGTTGGCACAATGGTTTAAAACTTTTGATTAAACATTTATACAATGGCGCATGTTTAACATTTGCGGTTGGTTTCACGTTGAATGTCAATGGTTTGAAAAACTATAGTTAATGGCGTGTTGGCATATCACTCACCATTTGATTCTTTGGTTGGCCAAACGATATGGTTTTGAACTATGCTATGATTGTTTGAACAGATGTGGAATTTGTCGGTTGTACTTTACCATAACTATTATGCATGGCGGTGAATAACTCCACCACCCTCGCATGTGCACATTAATGCTTTCCCCCTTTGATCGTTCATTGTTGTTAGACCGAACAACTCTGCTCCTGTGCGTTGGTGAATTCGAACCAAACACTTATCATGTGCTCACACCATGGCCCCAGTCGTCCGAGATGAACCCAATGGGAGCCAGGTCCTGTTGATGTTTGACAGTGCCCACAGTGACCTCGAGGAAAATGGGTGGCTTCCATTTATACAAAAATTTGAGGGTTTTAACCTCTGCGTAGCTCGACAATTTGATCTGACCTTTGATGGCTGTCGAGCCAAGGTCGACGATATTCAATTGGAAATTAATGAACAATTTATCAGTCTTGCTAAGGGTTTGCCTGCCACTGGACAACGATGGTCCAAGAATTGAAAAGTAGAGGAGGTCCCATAGACACTTCTCTTCCAGTCGCGTAAAATCACCTCCTGTGATAAAGGTTTGCCAGTAACTATGCTTAGACAGTGTTGGTATGATTTATTGATGATAATCAAACAGTTTATCACCTGCGAAGGTCGATATGGGTTTGTTTTCTTACACCACCTTCGTTTTCTTATGGTTTTTATGGGTTATCAGCTCAATATGCCCTATTATTTGCATAGAAGCCTGTTTAAAATGTCAAAGAAGTACAAAAGAAATCAGGCTGATAGTAGCCTTTTTCATTATGGGCTGGTTAATCTTATTGTTGTCTGTCATTTGAGTTTACACGGAGATTGTTGGAGAAATTTCATTGCTCAGAATGATTTTAAGGATTCGAACCCTACAGAGGTCGACAAACCAGTGGTAAGCGAGGTCAAGGTTGTACCTCTAGTACCCTACCATACCCTTCTACCTAAACCATTGGATGACCTTCCTACTGACCTACCCCATACTGTAACTAAGGGTGTTGAGACTGTTAAGCCTGTGGGCAAAAATCCCAAGGAAAACCTCGCTACAAATGCTAAAGGGAAAAAGAATGCACGTTTAATTTCACGGATGGCGAGAAATAAGCCAAAACCTCCTGTCGATCCAAACCCTATCATGTTGAGTGAGGACTCCGATTCAGAAGTGGAGCGTTTCTTGGCTAGCGAATACCCCTATTCGCAAGGTTTATGTGCCAAACCCTCGTATGACTTTGTGTCAAACCTACCCCCTGCCTACAGGACAACCCTAACTACCCAGGCATTAAGTTGCCTTGTGAAGCCCCCGGTCATTTATGCAAACCCTCTCTTGCTCAGTCTAAACCTACGGTGCCACCCTATGATCAATGCAGTTAGTGGTTAGAGTGATATTATCTGGATGTTCCTATTATCCAGTCAAGAATTCACTCTTTGGAGGACTAGGTTGCACTACTTACCAGTCAAAAGGATAAGATGCAAGCCACTGATAAGAAACAAAGGACGACAGGCTCCATCTTGTTTAAAAATGTGGAATCAGCCACAGCTGTCGTGAATTCTAAGTTGGCATAATTGAACAACCTCGTCATCACACAGGTATATTTTGATATCACTTGTTTATGTAACGATTCGAATTCGGTTTTAAATAGTTCTGTTTACAGCATTGATTGGCTCTATTACATTGTATGCATTCTATACATAGCTTTTCTTTAACTAAATGGAAGTTTGTTTTCCCAGTTTAGCTTCAAATGGATTTTCATCGATTTGACTGATCTTGGTGTGGATTTGATTTGTTTGATTGAGTTAAAACAGATGCTCTGCTGTCAATCGAATTTGTTTGTACCTATTCAAGACAGGAAGTGTTTCTCATATCCAATTTAGAACACAATCACATATTCGTTTTGATTTCCTTATAATGCATACACTATGATTGGGAACAATTTTGATATGGTTAATTGTTACAGTTTTATGTCCCATATGACTTTCGAGCAACAGGAATACAATTCGGATCATTTCCAATGTGGCTCTATACAAACACACCCAAATCGTGGATAGATTCAATTCATAACGATTATGTTAAAAACCCAGCCAGTTAATTCGCATTGGTTTACTGTTAGCTCGACCATGTTATCAGTTGGATTCGTAATGGAAATGGATACTCTGTTTGAGTTTGATTCATAGAACGAGATTGACTATATCCAGATTCACGATTTATTTCTCTATTAAACTCAGTCGTGATTTGTTTCGATTATTTGCCTAATTTGCAATTGTCACTTCTGCCAATTTTATTAATATTGTGATAACAATTAATTGATCATGTATGTTGACTGTGCAAGGATCAACAATCAAAATCTATGACGAATTTTGCTTGGTTGATGCTGTTACGTATGATTTCATTTACCCATAATCAAAACAGTCTTTCTATCTTTGTATTTGATTAAACGATATGAATCTTTTGCTATATCATTATAACTATAACGGGAGAAAGTGATTTTGTTAGATCGGATTGTATCTATCATTCAACAATCACATATGATATTTTTTTCAATTGGATATGAAACAATCTTATTGTTGTTCGATTGTGACTCATTTACCCGATTTTGTGGTAACAGAAGAACAAAGTATTCCTATCTTTGTTTTCGATTGAATCATTTTGATCCTGTTTAATGATGAATGATAAAATCATTTTGATTCGTTTTTATGTAATCATTGGAAGATAATTGGATTTAATTTAAAAAAAAAAAGATTTGATTTGATTTCAATTCTGATGTTGTATGTTATTTTAGACTAGCTACAGAATCAGATGATTCTGTAACTAAGTCTGCAGAATTAAATTTTTATTGTTTTTCTAATAAAATGTCTTTCTAATTTGTTATTTTTGGTCCATTGCAGATGAATTCGAAATTGCATTGGATTTGATGAGTATTTAGAGGATATTTGAAATATTTTACTTGCATTTTAATTTTCTAGTTTAGTTGATCTTGGGGATATTTTCCCAGATTATGTAAACAGTTTGATACTATCCACAGGGAGGTTTTACCCTGTGGAGAAAATTATAAATACTTATTATTTTTGTAATAATGATCATCCTCATTAGTGGGAGAACAAGGATATGGAATTTTAATACAGACTGAGACAGAATTTGATATTCTGCTACAGCTTTAGCTTTTCATAATATCAATATTTTGTTTTATGTTTATGTGTATCTATTTTCATTTGGTTAATGACTACTTTAGCTATCTTAGTCTTTTGCAAATGATATAATTTAATCACTATAATCCATATCCAATTTCTTCCAGTGTTTAAAAAACATAGCAATTGTTTGATTAAGTTTGTGAATGACAGATTTCTCTTCTTCATAAGTTGAATTATCAAGTATAAGTTTTTGCATAACAACTTTCCCTTATTGCAAAGATTTATAAATCATATAATTGTTATGATTTTTCATGTCTTGTTTGTCCTGTAAAAAACTCAAAGAGCAGCACAGCCTATCGTTTGCGAGAAGCTTATGGATTAACCGGTGCACGTTTCCTTCCTCCGACCATCTTTGAAGTCATCATACACAGGACAAATTGGGAGCGTTTCCAGGTCAGTTTGTCATTTATTTGTTTAGTATATTTGTTAGTATTTTAAGTTAGATATATGTGTGTTTAGTATATTAGATTGTTTAATTTCAGTAATTTTTACTTCTGGTTCATAAAATCAAAAAATCAACAAAAATATCTCTAGTTGTCTTAGGGAAGAAAGCACATGAGTTTTACAGGTTTTATTCAAATCTTCCAGTCGTAGATATTGTATATTTGTGAATAATTTATAGTGCAATAAGTAGTTAGACAACTAATTAGTAGAGTTAGTATAGTAGTAATTAGTAGATTGTGTATATATAGTTAATTAGAGTAGTTTAGTTCTGTTTTAGTTTTAGTTTGTTTTAGTAGTTAATTTTAATTAGATTAGTGTATTAGTTTGTTTTAGTGTTAGTAATAGTTGTTTTATTTATTGTTAGTTAGTTTAGTTTGTTTTATTTAGTTTTAGTTAGTTTGTTTTATTTAGTTTTAGTTAGATTAGTTAGTTTAGATTAGTTTTCTCTTTGGTTTTCTTAGGACCTTAGAACAGCCAATGGAGCCGTTAAACCTGTCAGGGTGGTTCATTCCAAATGGCTTGGGTTATTAGGCAACCCCGAATCGGTTCCACTCTCTCAGTTGACGAATGGTCAATTTCTCCCGTCAACAAATGGCGCTAGAAGGAGGGCCTGAACTTAATTAATGGAATGAGGCAGTCGCAAGAATCCTTCCCCCCCTAATCGCTCACCTATAGTGAGTAGAATCCATTTACAAGATAATATTCCCCCTCAAACAACAAATACTTCAACCGAAGATTCGCAGATCATAGTTGAGCCAGCAACCCCTAATCCTACTGGTGGTGACACACAAGAGATTATTCGTCAGTCTCTTATTAAAACACATAGTGCCTTAGCTCGTCTTAGGAAACCAAACCATCCATGGGGATAACCTTTGGACTTCTCTGATATCAGAGAACAATTAGGTGACATTAACCTCACTGTGAGTCCTACAAATCTAATCACAAATCCTGTTGCAGGAGGATCTGGGATACCTCCTTCACCACCTCCCTCATCTCCTCCCTCTTCTGGAGGAGACTCCTCTTCTGACGAAGGCAATTCACCTTCTCAGCCTTCCACACCCATTACCCCAATGGAAAATCAGAACAACCCTGCTAGACCCTGGTTGGACCAGGATGTTGTAGTTGTACCTGGAGCCCAACACCCTTTACCTAAACACCTGGAGAAATGGCTTCCTAAGTTTGATCCCGATTCAAAACAGATAGCTGAAGATGATATCAAAAAATTTATGTTAGCCATCAGACTCTGTAATGTTGAACATGAAGACGTTGTCTGTAGGTTGTTCCCTTATACTTTTGAGGGTAATGCATCCACTTGGTACTTTTCCCAATAGCCCCATACAATAGTGTCTTGGGAAAAGTTTGAGTCATGATTTTTGGAAAAATTCGGAGATGGTAAACCTCCAAAAGTCTTAGTCATGGATCTTTCA
Source organism: Picea engelmannii (assembly GCA_009831015.1). Classification (NCBI taxonomy): domain Eukaryota; kingdom Viridiplantae; phylum Streptophyta; class Pinopsida; order Pinales; family Pinaceae; genus Picea; species Picea engelmannii. Next base: position 306,669 of record ML808048.1, read on the forward strand.
AGCTTAAAAATGAACCCAAAAGAAAAAGTTAAAGATTTTAATGAAAGATTCCTAACGCTTAAAAATCGAATCCCTACAGATTCTATGCCTGCTAAGAGTCTTGTAATAGCTTATTACACTAAAGCTCTACACCAAAGTATAGCTATTTGGGTCAAACGATCTAAAAAGTCCATGTTGTTAGAAGCCTTCGAGGAGGCTAGTCAGATTGAAAAAGATATACTTAGTCTTAAGGACTCTTCTAGCAACGAAACTGAAACTAGTTCTTCTTCCAAAAAAAATATTGAAATTCTCCCCAGACCCCCACAAAGTAAAACACAACCTGAAAACTCTGATTTGGAAAATTTAACTAAAGTTGTAAAAAAATTGTCTAATCAAGTTATAGATTTAAAAAGGTTGACTAAAGAAGCTTCCTTGAGTAAAGGACCCTATAAACCTCCTTTCTGAAAGCCTTTTCCTACCAACCGACCTAACCCAAACCCCGAAGGCTTAAATCTAGAAAGTTTTCAATGTGCCCTTAAAACAATTCTAGAAGCCCAAGATAACTTGATGCCCCCTGATGTTCCTCAGGAGGAGGTTGAACAGGAAACAGTTCAAGAAGAAGAGTCTTCCCCAAACATCTTTGGACATTTCTCGGACAGCATCTTCCAAGCTAACTTCGAGATTGTTCATCCTTATAACACTAGGAGTAAGACAACAAATAAGCCTTCTACTGATAACACTACAACTTCACCTCCAAATCCATCTAAATCAGCAGAAACCAAACAGAGCAATGTCAGCCCCAAATTAGATTATGATGTTGTTGAAGATCTTAAAAAATTAAGGGCTGACATTTCCATTTATGAGTTATTGAAGTTTCTATTTTTGTTACAGAAGATGTTGCAAAATATTTCAGAGAACGGAAAGAATGGTAATTCAAATGGTAACAAGGTTGTGCAAAGCAAAGTTCCAGAGAAGACTTCCACTAAAAATAATCTTGATCCTCAAGATAAAGGAAGCCATCTTGTAAATAATGTAAATAATGTAAATAATGTAAATAATGTAGATAAAGTAGCATTAGAAATTGCGAGTAAGAAACCATAAGCTACTACTCTAAGTACTCGCAAGAATGTACCTCCTTTTCTTTTAACTTTCGAGGTTTTCAACAGAAATGTGGATAATTGTATGGTTGACTCAGGAGCGTCATCAAATGTGATGCCTTGGTCTGTCTGCCAAAAGATTAACGCTGAAGTAGAACCATCTTCTTTGAAAATCATACAACTTGATCGAACAGATGTTAAAGTTATAGGCGAACTAAAAAATGCATTAATTAGATTATCGTCTAATGCAAAGTTTCATCAGGTTATTGATATAATTGTGGTGGATATTCCAGAAGTGTATGGTATGTTTTTTAGCAGGGACTGGTCGGCCAGCTACATGGTTACTTCGCGATGGACTGGTCTCACTTATGGCTTCCAGAGAACGGTAAGCCCAACAAGATCAGGGTGAATTGTGAGCGTTACCTTAAGTTCACGGTCATAGATTTGAACGAACCTAATGAACCGTACACACCTCCTGCTGATTCACCTGAAGTGCAAGGGATGGACACCTTCTTCGGAAATTTCATGGCTAAAGTATCACCTATCATCAATCCTGAACAACAGTCCGAGATCATAGCATATGTGAAAACAACAACTTCTATGCAACAGTCCCATGAGCCCGATGGAAACCAAATTTGGTCTCTATATTTCAATGGTTCCAAGTCGAAAGAAGGAGCTGGTGCAGGTTGCATCATTATCGATCCATCAGGTAACAAGACATTAATGGCTTGTAGACTAGAATTTGAATGTACTAACAATATTGCAGAATATGAGGCTTTACTGCAAGGTATCAGAAAAGCCTTGGATATGGACATTCAAAACCTGGTTGTATTTGGCGACTCTGAAATAGTGGTTAGGCAGGTAAGAGACTCTATACACTGTCTTTACCTGCATCTCAAAAGTTACGAGCCTGAGGTATGGAGTTTAATGAATAATTTTTTTTCTTTCAATATAAATTCCATTCCTAGATTAAATAATGCTGAAGCAGATCTATTAGCTAATGTAGCCTCTAAACTTCTTCCTGCAGAAGGCTTATCCCCAAATGCATTCTTCGTCGAGCTATTGTTTTTACCATCTGTTCCTGACAATGTCACAAACTGGAGAGTATTTGACGATGATCAGCAAATCATTAACTTTCTGCACATGGAAGAAACATTTCAAGTCATAGTGATAAATGAACGCACACACAATGACAATTTGCATGATTTTACGGTAATACCTGATCCGAAATCTCCTGAAGATCTATCGGGCATGGTAAATTACATACCCAAATCCATAGTTAGATTAGAAAAGTTTTATGATTTTGAAGATAAATTTAAAAAGACGGTCAATTGTAAAACTAATAGTTCCTCGTTGTCTTATGAAAAAGTCAATTTAGGGACTAGTGAAAATCCTCAGTGTATCAATCTAGGCTTGGGATGTTCTAAGCAAGAAAAAGTTTCTTTTGTTAAATTGTTTAAAGAATTTAAGGATTTCTTTGCATGGACATACGACGATCTCAAAACGTTCGATCCTAATATTATACAGCATGTCATCCCGATGAAGCCCCAAACCTTACCCTTCCAACAAAAATTGAGGAAAATGCATCCTAAACTTGAACCAACCATTCAAAAAGAATTGAATAAACTCCTAGGTGCTAAAATAATTTTTTCTGTTAGACACACTCAATGGGTTTCCAACCTTGTCCCAGTATGGAATAAAAATGGGGAAATCTGACTTTGTGTCGATTTCCGAAACCTCAATAGAGCGTCTGACAAAGACAACTATCCTGTCCCTCCCATGGAACAGATCCTGCAACAAGTATCTGGTTCCGAGAGGCTATCTTTATTGGATGGTTTCTCTGGATACAACCAAGTCTTGATGTCTCTTCCAAACCAACTAAAAACTACCTTCCTTACCCCGTGGGGCACTTATGCTTATCACAAAATTCCCTTTGGATTGATTAATGTTGGTGCTACCTTTCAGAGAGAAATGGACATTTCTTTTCAAGGCTTAATCAATCACTCCATAGTAGTTTACTTAGATGATGTGACCGTTTATTCTAAGAACAAAGACGATCATCTAGCTCACTTACGAGCCATTCTTCTACGATGTCGTAAATATGGCATCTCCTTGAACCCCAAGAAGTCCATCTTTGCAGTAGAATAGGGTAAACTCCTAGAATTCATTGTGTCTAGCAATGGTATGATTGTTGACCCCGAAAGGACTCAATTCATCGCTAAAATTCCCCCACCTACATCCAAAAAATCCATGCAGTTATTCTTAGGCCAGATTAATTTCGTGAGAAGATTTGTCCCCAATTTCTCCGAAATGGTCAGGCCTCTATAGAACCTGATTAAGAAAGACACCCAATATCATTGGGGGACCACAGAAAACCAAGCTTTTAATGCCATAAATAAGGCCATAATAGACGCTCCGTCTCTCATGAGCCCTGACTTCTCTCAGGATTTTACACTCTATACTTTTGCCTCCGATCATTCCTATGCCACAGTCCTAACTCAGAAGAATTCCGAGAACAACGAAGTACCCATCACATTTATGAGCTCTTCTTTCAAATGTGTTGAACTTAACTACCCAGCAGTTGATCGACAAGCCTACATAGTTTTCAAAACTGTTAAGCATTTCCGGTCCTATCTTTTGAAGTCAAGGACGAAATTCATTGTCCCCTACCCTGCCGTAAGGAACTTGTTAGTGCAGAAGGAGTTAGGAGAGAAGAGAGCCAACTGGGTCACCTCCTTGCAGGAGTATGACTTGGAAATTACCCCAGCTCAGATCGTGAGAGGCCAAGGATTGTGTAAGTTGGTTGTTGATTTAGAAATAGGACAGCAAGAAGATATTGATACATCAAACCCAGAAAAACGCAATCAAAGTTTGATTGGTTGTGCACAAAACTTCGTTAATCCTTGGCACGACGATATTAGATTTTGTCTTGAACATGGATCAGCACCCCATCACCTTGACCCCGCCAAAAGAAGAGCGTTGAGACTAAAGTCCGCCTCCTTTCATCTAGTTAACGGTATACTATTTCGTCAGAATTTTGACGGTGTACTGATGTGCTACCTCGAAAAGGATGAAGCAGAAAAAGTCTTGCTTGAGTTGCATGCAGGAGAAGTTGGTGGTCACTTCGGTGGTGACACCACTGATCATAAGGTTTTAAGAGCCGGTTACTACTGGCCCACGCTTTTTAGGGACGCCCATGCCTTGTGTCGTAAATGCATCATCTGTCAGAAAGCATCAGGGCGGTTGCAAAAACCAACCTTTCCCTTTCAACCCGTCTCAATAGATTCTCCTTTCCAGCAATGGGGCATTGATATCATAGGTCCTATTAACCCTCCGTCCTCACAACAACATAAGTATATTGTGACCGCCACATATTACTTTACACGATGGTCTGAAGCTGCTGCGCTAAGAACTGTTAACACAAGTCAAGTGATTGCTTTTCTAAACTCAAATATTATCACCCATTTCGGTATCCCTGATTGTCTAGTCTTTGATAACGCTTCATACTTTTCTTCTCTTGAGATGAGTGAGTTCGCTTTGGATAAAGGAATAAAGCTAAAGTATTATGCTAGTTACTATCCCCAGGGTAATGTCTTAGCAGAATCAACAAACAAGAACTTGATCAAAATTATCAAGAGAGCAGTGGCTGAAAATCACAAGAATTGGCACAATGCACTACTGAACGCACTGTGGGTTGATAGGGTAACACCCAAAGCCGCTATCAGTAACTCCCCCTTTTTTCTCGTTTATGGAAGAGAAGCCATTCTGCCACCTCACATTCTTCTTCCTTTGCTTCAATTATCACAAAAATTCCAAGAAGAAGATTGTCCTCCTTTAGAAAGCCGCATTAACGCTTTGATGAAGTTGGAAGAAGTAAGAACCCAAGCTAAGCATAAATTAGATCAACATCAACAATTGATTAAAAGATGGTTCGATTCTAATTCTTCTTTTGATAGGAATTTTGAAGTAGGCAATCTCGTCTTAAAGTGGGACAAACCACACGAAGGAAAGGGTGAGCACACCAAGTTTCAAAACTTATGGCTTGGGCCATTTTTAATTGCTGAAAAGTTGGGTCCTAGTTCCTTTCGATTACAGAATCTTGAAGGGAAGCTTGACACCTATCTGGTGAATGGACAAGCTCTGAAAAGATACTTTGCTTGATAACTACCCTTGTATATTATGTAAATATTTCGTTTTTGTTTGCATTTTTCGTTTGCTTTCTGTTTTGATTTTGATTTGAATTGATCAGTTTTTTGTATTTTTTGAAAAATACACATACCTATGCACTGAGCCATTCAGACAAAGATGATAGAAAAATTTCTTCGCTGAAATATCTTCTAAAAGTTTGAGAAAACATCAGTGATATATTGCTAAATTGATATCTACATTGGAAAAATTTTGTTGTTTGAAAGAAGTTTACTGATTTCAATCTCTGAGAAAAGTTTGTCATGATCATCTATTATCTTTTTACGATGTCCCTTTTCCATAAAGGAATGACTCAAAAAGATGTATCCCTGTCGTAGAAAGTTTTTTTAATAAATAAAACATTTCTGGAGCTAAATAAAGGACAGTGTTAAAAAATTCTGATGAGGTCTGAAAAAATAGGTTAAAATATCAAGATTATCAGCGTCACCCCGCTCAGCTATATATCTGCAAAAGAAAAACAAAATAAAATTATGAATAAGAGATGTGGGAAGTGCTTGTAAACCCGTCGGGATACTGAACAGGTCCACTGGCAGCAGGTAAATGCATGCATGGCGCCAAGACAACTTCGTCGGGGTACTGAACAGGCCCGCTGGCAACGAAGCAATGTCGGGTAAATGAAAATCTGTAAAAAATATGAGAAACCTCTTTAATGTCCTTTATTCTGATCTAGAATTTCTTGATAGGATACAAATGTCAGAGTGGGTTAAAGGGTAACCCTGTCGAGGCTATGGACGCCTGCTGGCAGCAGTGGACATGCCAACAGTATTGAAGATTTTATCTTTAATATCGTGACTTGTTGATCTTAAGACTGTTATCAGTTTTCATCTTTTAAAACATCGCTGGAAAATATGGTAAATGATGATGTTTGTACGATTTTCTAGTTGTTGTTTTTGAGTTGAAATTTTCTTTGTTGTCCTAATCTAAATTTATTTCTTTTGACAGAGATAACTGCTTCTACCAGTGTGTCTCCATTATTGGCAGCCAATTCAATTTTTTCTATTGTCCTATAAGCTTCCTACACCTTTGTCTTCTGAACTTCAAATTGTCATCGCATTTTTCAAATAGATGATATTTTCATTTCTTGCGACACTTGCAAATTGGTCTCCATTAAGTTTTCATGAATATAAGTGTGAAAACTTATCCTTTTGAGGTCACATTTTGATCACTATCTGAATTGTCATCCTCTTTTTATCGATATTTTCTATGGCACTTACCTTTGGTTTATCGTTATGTGGCTGAAAGGATTTTCGAACTATACCTATTTGGACATTCTTATATTGATTGCATAACTTGATTTTATTAAAATTGCGAGGCATTGAGCATATAGATTTATATTTTTGTGACTTGCCTAGTCATTGAATTGCATAGGGGTCATGATTTATTTTTGTTTTTATATATGATGTGATCCTTATGATAATATTTTTATGGCTCTTGGTTTGTAAATTTTATGAGTATCAGTTGGCACAATGGTTTAAAACTTTTGATTAAACATTTATACAATGGCGCATGTTTAACATTTGGGGTTGGTTTCACGTTGAATGTCAATGGTTTGAAAAACTATAGTTAATGGCGTGTTGGCATATCACTCACCATTTGATTCTTTGGTTGTCCAAACGATATGGTTTTGAACTATGCTATGATTGTTTGAACAGATGTGGAATTTTCCAGTTGTACTTTACCATAACTATTATGCATGGCGGTGAATAACTCCACCACTCTCGCATGTGCACATTAATGCTTTCCCCCTTTGATCATTCATTGTTGTTAGACCGAACAACTCTGCTCCTGTGTGTTGGTGAATTCGAACAAAACCCTTACCATGTGCTCGCACCATGGCCCCAATCGTTCGAGCTGAACCCAATGGGAGCTAGGCCCTGTTGATGTTTGACAGTGCTCGCAGTGACCTCGAGGAAAATGGGTGGCTTCCATTTATACAAAAATTTGAGGGTTTTAACTTCTACGTAGCTCGACAATTTGCTCTGACGTTTGATGGCTATCAAGCCAAGGTCAGCGATATTCAATTGGAAATTAATGAACAGTTTATCAGTCTTGCTACGGGTTTGCCTGCCACTGGACAACGATGGTCCAAGAATTTCAAAGTAGAGGAGGTCCCATGGACACTGCTCTTCCAGTCGCGTAAAATCACCTCATGTGATAAAGGTTTGCCAATAACTATGCTTAGACAACATTGGCATGATTTATTGATGATAATCAAATAGTTTATCACCTGCGAAGGTCGGTACGGGTTTGTTTTCTTACACCACCTTCGTTTTCTTATGGTTTTTATGGGTTATCAGCTCAATATGCCCTATTATTTGCATAGAAACCTATTTAAAATGTCAAAGAAGTACAAAATAAATCAGGCTGATAGTAGCCTTTTTCATTATGGGCTGGTTAAGCTTATTGTTGTCTGTCATTTGAGTTTACACAGAGATTGTTGGAGCAATTTCATTGCTCGGAATGATTTTTAGGATTCGAACCCTACAGAGGTCGAAAAACTAGTGGTGAGAGAGGTCAAGGTTGTACCTCCAGTACCCTACCATACCCTTCTACCTAAACCATTGGCCGACATTCCTACTGACCTACCCCATACTGTAACTAAGGGTGTTGAGACTGTTAAGCCTGTGGGAAAAAAGCCCAAGGAAAACCTCGCTGCAAATGCTAAAGCGAAAAAGAATGCATGTTTAATTTCATGGATGGCGAGAAATAAGCCAAAACCTCCTGTCGATCAAAACCCTATCATGTTGAGTGAGGAATCTGATTCAGAAGTGGAACATTTCTTGGCTAGAGAAAACCCCTATTCGCAAGGTTTGTGTGCCAAACCCTCGTATGACTTTGTGTCAAACCTACCCCCCTACCTACAGGATGACCCTAACTACCCAGGCATTAAGTTGCCTTGTGAAGCCCCCGGTCATTTATCCAAACCCTCTCTTGCTCAGTTTAAACCTATAATGCCACCCTGTGAGCAATGCAGTTCGTGGTTAGAGCAATATTATCTAGATGTTCCTATTCTCCAGTCAAGAATTCACTCTTTGGAGGACTAGGTTGCACTGCTTACCAGTCAAAAGGCTAAGCTGCAAGCCACTGATAAGAAACAAAGGATGACAGGCTCCATCTTGTTTAAAAATGTCGAATCAGCCACAGCTGTCGTGAATTGTAAGTTGGCATAATTTAACAACCTCGTCATCACACAGTTATATTTTGATATCATTTGTTTATGTAACGATTCGAATTCGGTTTTAAACAGTTCTATTTACAACATTGATTGGCTCTGTTACAATGTATGCATTCTATACATAGCTTTTCTTTGACTAAATGGAAGTTTGTTTTCGCAGTTTAGCTTCGATTGGATTTTCATCGATTTGATTGATCTTGGTGTGGATTTGATTTGTTTGATTGAGTTAAAACGGATGCTCTACTATCAATCGAATTTGTTTGTACCTATTCAAGACAGGAAGTGTTTCTCATATCCAATTTATAACACCATCGCATATTCATTTCGATTTCGTTATAATGCATACGCTATGATTGGCAACAATTTTGATATGGTTAATTGTTACGATTTTATGTCCCATATGACTTTCGAGCAACAGGAATACAATTCGGATCATTTCCAATGTGACTCTATACAAACACACCCAAATCGTGGATAGATTCAATTCATAACGATTATGTTAAAAACCCAGCCGGTTAATTCGCATTGGTTTACTGTTAGCTCGACCATGTTATCAGTTGGATTCGTAATGGCAATGGATACTCTGTTTGAATTTGATTCGTAAAACAAGATTGATTATATCCAGATTCACGATTTATTTCTATATTAAACTTAGTCGTGATTTGTTTCGATTATTTGCCTAGTTTGCAATTATCACTTCTGTCAATTTTATTAAGATTGTGATCACAATTAATCAATCTTGTTTGTTGACTGTGCAAGGATCAACAATCAAAATCTATGATGAATTTTGCTTGGTAGATGTTGTTACGTATGATTTCATTTACCCATAATCAAAACAGTCTTTCTATCTTTGTATTTGATTAAACGATATGAATCTTTTGCTATATCATTATAACTATAACGGGTGGAAAGTGATTTTGTTAGATCGGATTGTATCTATCATTCAACAATCACATATGATATGTCTTTCAATTGGATATGAAACAATCTTATTGTTGTTCGATTGTCACTCATTTACCCGATTTTGTGGTAACAGAAGAATAGAGTATTCCTATCTCTGTTTTCGATTGAATCATTTTGATCCTGTTTAATGATGAATGATAAAATCATTTTGATTCGTTTTTAAGTAATCATTGGAAGATAATTGGATTTAATTTTTTTTTTTAAATATTTGATTTGATTTCAATTCTGATGTTGTATGTTATTTTAGACTAGCTACAGAATCAGATGATTCTGTAACTAAGTCTGTAGAATTAAATTTTTATTGTTTTGCTAATAAAATGTCTTTCTAACTTGTTATTTTTAGTCCATTGCAGATGAATTCGAAATTGCATTGGATTTGATGAGTAGTTAGAGGATATTTGAAATATTTTACTTGCATTTTAATTTCCTAGTTTAGTTGATCTTGGGGATATTTTCCCAGATTATGTAAAAATTTTGATACTATCCACAGGGAGGTTTTACCCTGTGGAGAAACTTATAAATACTTATTATTTTTGTAATAATGATCATCCTCATTAGTGGGAGAACAAGGATATGGAATTTTAATACAGACTGAGACAGAATTTGATATTCTGCTACAACTTTAGCTTTTCATAATATCAATATTTTGTTTTATGTTTATGTGTATCTATTTGCATTTGGTTAATGACTACTTTAGCTATCTTAGTCTTTTGCAAATGATATAATTTAATCACTATAATCCATATCTGATTTCTTCCAGTGTTTAAAAAACATAGCAATTGTTTGATTCAGTTTGTGAATGACATATTTTTCTTCTTCATAAGTTGAATTATCAAGTATAAGTTTTTGAATAACAACTTTCCCTTATTGAAAAGATTTATAAATCATATAATTGTTTTGATTTTTTATGTCTTGTTTGTCCTGTAAACAACTCAAAGAGCAGCACAGCCTATCATTTGTGAGAAGCTTCTGGATTAACCGGTGCGAGTTTCCTTCCTCCAACCAGCTTCAAAGTCATCATACACAGGACAAATTGGGAGCGTTTCCAGGTCAGTTTGTCATTTATTTGTTTAGTATATTTGTTAGTATTTTAAGTTAGATATATGTGTGTTTAGTATATTAGATTGTTTAATTTCAGTAATTTTTACTTCTGGTTCATAAAATCAAAAAATCAACAAAAATATTTCTAGTTGTCTTAGGGCAGAAAGCACATGAGTTTTACAGGTTTTATTCAAATATGTCAGTCGTAGATATTGTATATTTGTGAATAATTTATAGTGCAATAAGTAGTTAGACAACTAATTAGTAGAGTTAGTATAGTAGTAATTAGTATATTGTGTATATATAGTTAATTAGAGTAGTTTAGTTCTGTTTTAGTTTTTGTTTGTTTTAGTAGTTAATTTTAATTAGATTAGTGTATTAGTTTGTTTTAGTGTTAGTAATAGTTGTTTTATTTATTGTTAGTTAGTTTAGTTTGTTTTATTTAGTTTTAGTTAGATTAGTTATTTTAGATTAGTTTTCTCTTTGGTTTTCTTAGGACCTTAGAACAGCCAACGGAGCTGTTAAACCCATCAGGGTGGTTCATTCCAAATGGCTTGGGTTATTACTCAACCCCGGACCGGTTCCACTCTCTCAGTTGACGGACAGTCAATTTCGCCCGTCAACAAGTAGGTATACGAAAAATACAAGTAAAGAACATTGGGAGGTAGTAAAGTCTATTCTCAGGTATTTGAAAGGTATTACTACTCATGCATTATGTTTTGGAGGTTCAGACATTGTTCTATAGGAATATGTTGATTCAGATTTAGTGGGTGATAAACATAGTAGGAGGAGTACCACAGGGTATGTTTTCATTGTAGGTGGAACAATAGTAAGTTGGATTTCGAAACTGCAAAAGGTTGTTTCACTTTCAACAACAGAAGCAAAGTATGTTGTTGCTACAGAGGCTAGTAAATAAATTATTTGGTTACAGAGGTTTATGGAGGAATTGGGGAAGAAGCATGAGAATAGTAGGTTGTATTGTGATAGTGAGAGTGCCATTAATCTCGCAAATAACTCATCTGTCCATTCGAAGACTAATAATATACAACTCAGGTATCATTTCATACGATCTGTCTTGGAACATGGACATTTGAAGTTGGAAAAGATACATAATAGCCATAATCTTACAGACATGTTAACAAAGGGAGTAACTAGGGAGAAATTGAGTTCCTACTCAATTTCAGTTGGTATTAAAGCATGGAGGTGAAGATGAGAATTTTTCCCAGGTTTAAGAAGGATCATGGTCCAGTATATACAGTAGTGGTAGAGTTGTTGAGATCATTATCCAAGTGGGAGATTGTTGGTTGTGGAGCCCGATTATCTTCCTAATTCAAAGGTCTTTGTTTTTAGCCATGTTTATACCCCATTAATGCTATACACCCTATAATACTATACACTCCTCCATACGGGGGGGTTGTAGGTGGGTTTCCCCCACTACGGGGTCCAAGGGAAAGCGGGGGTTTAGGGGTGAATCCCATGAAGGAAACATTTCCTTGTAAATGTATATTGTAATTTCATAGTAAATATGGATCGTTCATTATAAGTTAATAGATCTAATGATAGAAGTTATGTTATGGTTTTTTCCCTAGAAGGAAACTATGTTTTATGAGGAAAATGTGTTTTGGCTATGCATCATTGCGAATATTGTATTCTGAGAGAGGAGACTGTTATAACCCTATAATTTATAGGATCAGCTGGTGAATGAAATGTTGTCTCTTTAGTGTTTTTGTTTGTCAAATAATTTTTCATTCTACAAATAATTTGAGAAAAGAAAGAAAAAGAAAAAGAAAAGAAAAATAATAAAAGAGGGAATAAAAGAAATTTAATAGAGCCCCATGCAATAACACTGACTTGGTCCATACCTTTCAAGCATGGCTAAGTTATTTTAAATTGATGTTGATAGGAATAGTGAATAAGCTTGGCTAAACTGTTTAATATTAGCCAAGTGATCTAGGTTAGTTAGTGACTAAATCTAGCTAGACTGCCTAATCTTGGTCAGATAGCCCCATGATAGAGTAATTTCTTAGTCCAACAGTTTAATCTAGGCTAATTGTCATATGAAGTTAGGTTAGAACATAGGGTAGTTTTCTTTTATTTTCAATAAAACCAGCTCGATGATCAATGTTGGACCATGTCTTGGATTCCTAAAATGTTGGTTGTCTAACCCCTTGGTGATGTAAACATGTAAAAGCTTGGGAAAACCCAAGATATGCACTTACCCTAAGTTCTCTGGGAACATACATTTTTCGCGCCCACATTTATGCACCGCTCATGTATCAATGGCCCAGATGATCACACCCAGATCTACGGTGGACAAGCCTTTCCAGACCCCCTGTACCATTCTACCTTTAATGGTGGGGGGGAGGGGGTCCGAAATCGGATATAAGGTATGTGCGCATCTGGATGACTCAAGTTTCGGCTCTTAGATATACGGTCTATATTGGATTATGGACCCCCCCATCCGTTCTAATTTTAATGGAAGGGGGGGGGGATCCAGAATGTGTGTTAAATATCATGCACATATATACGGTCGAAAGGAAAGCGTCCAGATCAATGACTCAAGGTATTTTTCGGACCCCCCGACTGATCTACCTTTAACGGTGGGGGGGGTTCCATAATGGAATTTTACTCTGGAGGGACCCCTATCTATACATGGCATGAATCTACTGGTCTGGAATACCACCCATCCCAAAAAAACAACTTTTCTCATTTTTCACCCATTTTTTCTTTTTCAGCATGCCATCTTCTGAAGTCGATTTCGGGCGAACGAAAATGAATTTTAAGAAACTGAGAGAGGTTTTTCTTTGTAATGGGATGAAGAAAAAAAAATCTCTCATTTGTTTCACACGTGCCATGAGAAGGGAGAATTGAAGCTGTCTTTCATCCTTATTTTTCGGATTTTTTGGTTTTTCTGTTACAGTCCCGATCTTGTAGGAGCTGTTACGGCTAGCTGGAGGAGAATTTGGCGAAACCGAAGGAGGTTTTTGTCCAGAACATGCCCATATACAATAATATCCTTCATGTTTATCCTAGGTGTCATCTTTGAAGAGAAACAGATGACTGTTTGGACCCCCTTTTTTTGCAAAAATTAGGCCTGTTTTTCATGGCGAACAATTCGAGATTTTGGGGGATTTGTGGCTATTTTTGGTCGAGGCGGTCAAAAACGACTCAAAAAACTTGTTGGGGGATCTCCCCTATTTATTCATAGATGATTTTTAATTTAAAGGGGGTTTATCTCACACCGAGGTAGGCTGGGAGCACTATAACTTCTATCAAGAGATTTTCCAGAAATATAAAGAAATGTTTCATAGGATTCCTCTATGTTAGCTATTGGTGAAGTTTTTCTCTCATCATTGAATGTGTATCTGGATTTGTTATCATTGTGTTGTCTGTCTAATCTTTTAAAGGGAGTTAAAGTTAGAGGATTTATCTGTGCATACCCTGTTTTCTGACTTTTAAAAAATCTAAATGTTTGTCTTCTGATGTTGTGGTGAAGAAATTCTTAAGTGCTTCTTTATTGTGATTGATAATATCTCCTTTTATGCTAATCCATTTCTTATTCCCAAAGAATCCAATAGTTTCATTATCTCTCCTTGTGAAAAGACTTCTTATAAACTGTTATTTGATCTCTATCTTTATGAACAAACCCCATAGCCCAATGGAAGCATGAAACCTTTTTCAGCCAATCTATAGAAAACTCAGGAACATATCATATTCTCCATAGATATCCTAATATCCTATTTCAAACAAATCTAAATTTGACATAGAAATCCCTCTCTGAGTCTCGGAGGGGTAGATCCAAGACTCGAAGTGGTTTTGATGTTTCCTTTATGACTGCCATCACAGCCTTGGGCAAATTACAGAGTGCTAACAAAATGGTGATCATATTGGGGACTTTCCCCAGTAGTACACCTCAAAGCTCCAGATATGATCACTAATGGTGGACAGTGAATAGACACAAGAAGGCTGAGATCATTCACTTGGAGACTCCAAATTATCTCTTGACAGTGCCAACTCAAATACTCTACTAGAGGAAGAACCTAAAGCATGGCCAAACAGCCTAGAAAGACCAGGTACTCAAGCTCAAATTGCATTCAAGACATCTTTGGTTTTATCTGTAATTATGTTTTGTCTTATTCTAAGCCTGATCAAAATTATATTGCTAAAGATTACATTGACCACCTATTGATTGATGAGCCCCAAGAGATTAGATCCCCAATTGTAGATTATATACATACTCATACACCTGTGCACACCCTAGATGCATCTGTAAAAATCCTAGTGAGACATAAGCCTCCTGCTTTATCTCCTACTCTTGCAAAACCTCTGGATGGTTGTAAGCCTCTTTCTTCATCTCATGTTCTTGCAAAAGTCCCATACCAATAAAATCCTCTAGATTTTCCTCCTATTCTCCATGACCTCCCTGTCAATTACATCAATAATCTACCTAGGTTTGATGGAGAAAATGGGAAGATCACTGCTAAAAAACATATTCAAAACCTTGCAGATTTCCTTGACCTTTATGAGGTTGAAGATGATGATGTCTGTATCAGGATGTTTTCCTTGTCTTTGCAAGGAAAAGTTAAAAATTGGTTTAAAAACCTCCTAGCTGCAAGCATCATAAATTTTCATTAGTTCATGCAAGTTTTCTTAGATAGGTGGGTGATCATGAGAAATGTCTTTCTCATCCTAGAAGAATATGACCATTTGAAAAGGCAGCCAAGGGAGACAGTACACCAATTTTCATCAAGGTTCAATAAGATATATCATGCAATGCTTGCTAATATAAGACCACCCCCGGGATCAACACACTTTCATTTCCCAGATGCCTTTGATCCTGAGATGGAATTCCAATTATGAGAAAGGAGCACTGCAAGCCTTGAAGAAATGCAAAACATTGCAGTTGATGTGGAGGCCAACTTGTTGATCAAAAGGTCAAAAGTAAAGAACAAAGAAAAGGAGAAGTTGAAATCTTCAGAAGATAAACTGGACATTTTTGCCAGTGCCATGGAAGAGATGATGTAGAGGATCAATAGGAAATATGATCTTGTTGTCCAAAGACATCATGTTCCATTGATTTCAGAGAAAGAAAAGGTCATTGTTCCTAAACATTTTGTTTCTCATCCTTGGTACCATGGTTTGGATAATGATTCTTTCATGTATTCAATTCACAACACAGTCAAAGATGAAGCTCCATCTCAACTTCTAGAGGAACAACTAGTTGATATGATGTGCATGTTTGACAACATTCCTTACTTGAATAATCTACCCAAGTGTGATTAGTATGATGATGATCATGAGGTTGAAATAGATGTGGACTGTTCAAAGAAATCAACAGCATGTCGTTGGTAGGAAACAGATCATTTACAGTATAGATGTGACAATCATCCCTTGCACAACATTCATGACAGCGATGAGGAAGAGACAAAATATTTCAGAGTAAGAGAAAAATCTTTGCCCTTATGTTTCTCTTCTTTTCAATTTTTGAGAGGAAATTGTAAGCAAGTTGTCAATAGCAGAGAGGGAGAATTTGCTGATCAACTAGGTGAAGATGTCATTGATGATGTGGAGGTTGTTCTAAATCCAGAGCTGAAGCCATTTACCAACTTTGATTTTCAAATTTCAGAGGAAAGATTAAAGCCTGAGGCAAATTCTGAGTTAATCCAAAACAACTCTATACCATTATGCTTTAATTCATTTCAATTTTTGAAAAATAATCTTGAGTATATGCTAAAGGATAAATATACAGAAAATCAAGAAGTTGCAGTGGAACCAATGCAACAGTTAGTTCAATTTCTACAGTATCCAATATATGATGTGTTGGATGACCAGTGTTGTCAAAGTCTTCCTCCATCATCCAGCTATGGGATAAAACACTGTTATGATATTGACATGATCAGGAAATCAACTTCATTGTCTTTTCAGTAGAACCATCATTTCAAAACCCACTAGAAAATTTGCAGCCATGTCAGAAAATGCATGAGGATGAAAATAACATAGACACAGTGCCAGAGCATTTTGCTCACTTGGCGGAATCCAAAAATCAAGGAACATGTCATTTATACCTTGATCCTATAGCTATCTATATGGATACAATCTAGCGGGTGTGTTGTAGGTTGTATCCATTCCTTTGTTGGATAATAAAAAGAAAGGACCTGGAAATTTCTTTGGTGGAGGTAGCCCAAACTAGGTGAACCACGTATATATGTGTCTCTATTTTATTGTGTATCTTCTGTGTTTTATTTATGCATTTGGTTTTATTTTATTACTCTGTGATCCTGTTTTTATAACACCAAGGGCATAACATTTTCATACAATATTTGTTTATGGGTCATCGGAAAGGTCTAGTTGAGAATTAAACATTATGAATGATCCATCCTTTTCCTTTACCTACGTGTTAGGAACTGTCGTGCCAAAAAAATGTCATTTAGAGCCTCAAAACGACTCCATAAGTTTGGGACTTGAAACACTATAGAAAAACTGACAAGATGGGGAACCATTCTAAATTAGTGGAATAGGTGGGTGGCCACTAGTATCCACCTAGATTAATAGAGACTCAAATTCATGATAGATCATTGGTGGAGGGGGGCCATAGTTGAACCGCAAGCCAAGGCCAAGGGCTAAAGGATTTGGGGGGGATAATCACCAAAGAGATCGAAAGGGAGAAAAGATAAATGGATCTCATCGCATGTCACATCACCAACATATGAGAGATTTAATGTACCTTTGACAATGTGAAAATGGTTTATTATCAGACATGCATGTGATTTTAACTAGCATCACATCATAAAGGGAAAAGGAAAAACCATTGCTGGGATCATGCAATAGTGGTTTGTGGTTCTATAGAAAACCACTCCTTTCCCCCTAATGCGAGGCACACCTAGAATTTGATGAAGCATCCCATGGCACTGACGTGTCGCACTAGTTTTTCATACTATAGTGGACCCAAGGAATAACATAATATAGGTGGGCATGCCAACAGAGCATCCACAAGGACCAACTAGTAGATGCCACCTAGGTAAGATGGATCTGCCGGAAGATACCAAGGGAACAAATCAATTACCCCAAACTTGATGATATGTGTCTTGTCTCCATGCCACCTAGATGCCATCATGGACCAACACAAGGCCACCATGTGTCTATGGGGCCTATCTGACATCATACATGATGTCACTCAAATTTAATTCCATCAACTAACTCAAATGTTTTCATCAATGGAAGGTGATGTGTTCCACTCAAAGGGTTAAAATAGGGGGGGGAAATCCTCATTGGTCACAAGGAGAGACATCTCCAAAGTGTCAAGTTGGACACCCAATATTTCAAACAAAATGAAATAACCTCATGTTGCATAGCTTCCAATGGTCAAGAGGTAACCCAAGAAATCATGTTTCCCGTACACTCATTTATGCAACTATTCCTTACCATTAAAACGGTAAAATAACTATTATTGTAGACCCTATCAAGTCACAATGATTTAATAATCTTTTAGCGATGGATGAACCCATAATTGACAGATATGGTGAAGTTTTTTACCTAGCCTTATCGTTTCCTGAACTATGTCCAATCATTTGTATTGTATAGACCAATGCTAACAAAATACATGATTACTTACACTTATGGGAATCGAACCTTGCCCGATCCATCATGCCACAGACTTTCAATTTACCTGAACTCATCCATTGGTGTGAAACAAATTACTAATATGGTGAGGTCAAGGTGATGTCCATTGATTGACATTGAATTATCTACACTATATCCCAAGATTCATTGTCCCATCTGCTATTTTTTCTTGAATGCTCCTATGAAACCTTGGAAGAACATACATGAGAGGCCAAATATCAAGAATTGTCTCAATATGATAACGACAACCTGTTATGGAACCTTCTAGCCCCTAATACTCCATTACCAACTACTACACCTCAATTTAAATATGTTATGGCCATGCAAAGGTAGTTTATAAGGATATTTTGGGTCTTTTCTCTCTTCTAAGGCCCCCATAATCCATGTCTCTCCTTAATTTTGACTACTGCCATCTTCTCAAGGATTTCACACAAGCTCAGCTGGAGAATTTCCATAGCACCAGATCCTTCAGATACCAATACTACCTAGTATATATTATCCTTTCCCAAAACCACCCCTACTTTGAGGCTTGGTGAATGAATATCACATATGATATTGGAAGCCTAAATCCAATCAATGAATGTACTCTGGAGATGAGGAGGAAAGAAAAAAAATAGAGGTTTCATCCTCTATGCAAATAAATACATGAGGTCCATATATATCCTAATAGATGGAATTCCACTTCCCAGAGTCATCCCAGAAATGAGGCACACTCTACAGTTGAGAAAATATGATAGGATAATATATTGGTACCTATCATAAGACCATACTATCATCAACATGTATGGTTTTGAAAAAGAACCATCCAAGATCCCTATTTTCTTAACACCAATAATGTTGGCCCTAAAATATGTCATACATAGATCAATGGTTGATCACTTCTTATTTTCCCAACATAGAAATGCCATAACCTTCCCACTAAAATGAGAGGTTGGCCCCTTTTTTTCTAAGCAAATAACAACCTTTGTTGTAGTAGAAGAGATGGTGAAACAATTTTATTTTCAAAAAGATGAAAGATGAGTATATGACCCCCATGTTGTCATTTCTACAAGGAATCCAACATAAAATCATCACCAAATGTGTTGATAGAAAATATTTCCAACCTAGAGTTTGAGGAAGAAGTCAAGTAGATCCTAGGAAGTAATACTCTAAGCCCAACTGCTTCATCAAATCAATCCATCATGGTCCAGACCACTCATCCTATAAAAATATCATTCTCAGAAATGTAGTAAGGAATGTATGTCGATGGGAAGTAGAACAAAAGGCCTAAAGGGGATGAGAATGTGGAAACGAAGGACATTGTGAAAGGGAATCTAGATAATGGGAAATGTTTGTTGCAAATAAACCAAGGGGAGAGTGATTATGAGGGGAAATTATTGAATATTTAAAACCTCCCCTTAGCAATTCTATCAATGAGAGTCATAAATAAAACAATTTCTAGTGGGGAAGCAAAAAAAAGAAACCCTCTTCTCTCAGTGCCTAGATATCAAAAGGAACAATAGGGATATGGAAAAGGATATGTACCCCCAAGAAATGGGAGATATGAACCATACAAAACTACTAACAAAAATAGATTATCAATAATACACCCTCAATTTTTCCTTGTTGGAATCTAAAGTGCCAAAAGCCATCTCTCCAGCAGACTACAAGGAAACCCATATCAAGCTCAAGCTGGGAAATATTCAACCCATTGACATCATTGGAATACAACAATAGAAAAGTGATGTGTTATACAATGGGGTACTTCAATCCTCTCCCAGTGAAAGGAAAATGAGGGAAATGGTACCCACAATTAACAAAAAATTGAAGTAAGAGAAGATTTCCACCAAGCAAAAAATAAAGAAATATAGTAGAGATTGAAAAGAAGATAATAGCTCTAGGAATAGACCCTAAATAATCCACTACTATGGGAGAGTTGGTGAAGCAAAAAGACACTAAAATCAAGGTTTCAAGAAAGAGGCTTAACCTCCCTAATGCTCAACATGTGCAAACTCTATATTTTCAAGCCAGAAATGACAAAAAAGAGCATCTCTATCTCCATATAGTTGAAAACAAGAAGGTAATAACAAGGTTGCAGAATGAAAATAAGAGGTTTCAAGAATAATGAGATGCTCATGAATCAACAGAATCAGCTGGTTCAAACAACAAATTAAATAATAGAGAAGGCCACCTTGGCAGACCCAACAGAAGGCCTAACTAAGGTCATGGTTGACCTTAGTGTGAAAGAGATGGAGCTAGGAACTATGACCAACCAGCTCAAAAATAAATATGCAAGGGTGAAATAATTGAAAGAACAAGCAAAGAGTAGAGAAGTCTCGCTAGATCAAATAAATGATTATAAAGAAGAGACCTTAAAGGAGATGGAGAAACTAAAGACAAAATTTATAGGGAAGTCATCCCTTAAAGTATCCAAGAATTTCATTTGGGATAACATATCCAAATTTGTATTTGGCAATTGCTGCCATTTCTCCATAATCGGGGATGAGATGGAGCTACTCACCTCATCCAAGAAGGACATAACCAGAACAACCAATGAGCTAGAAAACAAACTAGATTTGGCTAATGACATCATAAATTTCCTAAGCAAAAGGAATAAGGAGGAGCTCAAGGAACTAAATGTTAATGACATAACCAACACCATAATTGATGCTAAAAAGTCTCTTACTAAGAGAAGGCTCATGAAAAATGTTGAAAATAGGTTGCATCCAATGACAAGGGAAGTGGCTTCTTGCAAAAGTATTTTTACTAAGCTCCTAAAAATTGGGTTTCCACCTACATGGGATGGGAATGGAGACATACTCCCCAAAAATAAGTATCAATATATGTTGGAGCAAAGCAGGAATAATGACAGTAGGTTTGACAAGTTGCAAGGATTTTTTCTAGGGCCGGATGTCCTAGAAATGATGGCTGGAGGTTTTGAGATTGTGCATAGTCTAAAAGGGATTTTTAAGAACCTTCCCCAACCATCCTATAAAATATACACCAATATATATGAGTTGGTAAGTGTTAGCGTCGGAAGTCACTACTGGATTGCTTGCAGGAGCAGAGCCCAACACCCATTAGTTTTATGCCACGTTTTTCTTAATGGGGTGATCAAATGGGTAAAGACCCGAGAAGATATAGCTTTAATTCAGGAAACTGGGCCTAGTATGTAGAAAGAAAGGGAGGTCTTGATCCAACTTCCGTTAGTAAATGATTAAAGGGGTGGTAGATGGAAAACTTATGAGAAGGGTGGACAAGATTGCCTCGGGAAAAAGGCCTTCGGAAGCTTGAGGATGAAAAACTCAGAAGCCAAGATCCTCTTGGTCCGGAGCTTCAAGGAGTTGAGGGTTGAATTGACTGGATCCTCCAATTCCAAGTCATTCAGCGTTAAGAAAATCATAGGAACCGATTAGAAACAATGTAAATGTTACATTGATCCAACCTACATCATCCTATAACAACTACAACTCGACTGGATCCTCCAATTCCGAGTAGTTCTAACACAGTAAACAAAGAGATGGAAGAGAAGCTGACATCCATAAAGTAAGAAATCTCAAATGCCTTATACATTAACCAGAGAGACCAGTGCTTCATCAAAACTTTACAATCAGGATCTTTGCTCAACCATCGATACTTTACAAAATACAAATACTGAGTTTATATACTCAGAGAAATTCGCCTAACAGAGGCATGCTCAATCATCCAAGGCTTGGTGTCCTTTCAGCTGAATTCAGACAGATATCCTTCATCACACACCATCTTAACTGCGCATGGATACTGTAAGGGGAGTAGCAGAGCCATTAAGAGCCAAGTTTAGCATGCGCGTACCTCCTCTAGCTAATCGAGGACTGGGCATGGCCTCTTTGGAAAAATGGTACACAGGACCCTCTCGAGAAAACCGCTGGCCAGGATCTCCATATCTTGCACTTAATGCATGAAGAGAGGTTTCAACCACTCCCACTTGCCTTCATTTACTTCAAGCGAAAACCAGGCCTGAGGTTGGATCAAATGGCACCCAGAGAAATGCGATGAACTTTTCGGTGACTAGACCCGACGCCTTGGCCCCCTTTGTGCAACTCTTTTACTTCCCATGTGACCATGGGCTATGACCCTGTGTTTACTCTCAAAGGATCTTTCGGCGTTCGTGAATAGGAAGAGGTTGATCCCTGTCCCTTGAAATCGAGATGAGAGAAATGTCGAGATGGCTTGAATTGGCAACGCGCGTACCCCTAGATCTGACGGCTTTGAACTCACCCGACGATGCTGTGGGCCCCAAGTCCTGGATGCTCTCGATGCTTCGTGCATTAGGGATATGAGGGAGCTTCTTCTTGTGCTTCAAAATCACGATGGGTGAAAAGGTGGGGAGCCTAATCCTGCGCCAACTATTCATTTTAGATGGACGTCTGAGATTGCCCCTTGATAGTGCGGGCCCAACTTTAAGCGCTATCGACATTTTTGGGTTCGGGGTTTTGAGATGTACCATGACATAAAACCTTCACCCTTTGAACTTGCGACTTCCGAAAATCCGACGTGACTAGATCTCGTGCCACGTGTCCTTTCGGATGAACAACCATTATCCATTCCTGCACATGATATGGGTGCTAACCTCGGTGCAGCTTTGCTAACCGTGATTTCCCGCCAACCGTTGATCCATCCCTTTGGATGAATCTTGATCGTTAAAATCAGACTGCTCACTCGCTTGATTTAGGCCCGAAATGGATTTCTTCTGTGAGCTGCGCTTGACGCTCATCGCGCCACTTGCGGACCTGGTCGCTCTTGCGCTTCGGACGAGAAATGTTGCTAACATTAGGCTCCATGGGGGATAGATTCGTCCCTGTGATGCTCTAAGGACTCATTTTGCAGCTTCAGTTCCTTGCTGTTGGGCTATGGAGTCATTTACTAAGCTGAAACAATAAAAGTAAAAACAAGGAACAGAAAGGACAATATTTACAAAAAATAGGAGCCACCGAAGCCTGAAACAAAACATTTTTTGAGAAAATGCCTATTTGCTGGGATGCTGAAAACTTCTTCACCTTCAAAATCTTGCAACCTGTATGTGTTATTTGAGAAAGTCTCAGAGACTTTGAAAGGCCCGATCCACAGGGCTTCAAATTTGTCGTGTGTTCCCTTATCCTGCTTAGGAGCATCCAATTTCAGCACCAGGTCTCCTATCTGGAACCGCTCCTTCTTGGCCTTCTTATCGAAAACCTGCTTGATCCTTTGCTGATGGTCCTGAATTCTATCCATTGTCTGCTCCCTGGCCTACTGTACCTCCACTAGCTGATGAATCCTTTTGACCATGTCATCAGGCTCCTCCTAATGATCCTGGAGGAATTTTTCTACAGGAATTGATAGATGAGAAGGAAAAATAGCCTCTGCTCCATAGACTAATTGGAAAGAAGAGACGCCTATAGATCTATTTGTGGTCACTTGGTCGGCCCATAGAGAAAATTTCAATCTGGAATGCCAGGCCTTCTTGTTGTCTTCCAACAGCCTTTTGATGATCCTTATCAGGATTTTGTTGGAGGATTCTTCTAAACCATTGCCCTAGGGATAGTATGGGGTGGAGTGAATCAGTTTGATCCCGAACTACTCACAGAACTTGGCTAATGGCTCATCCTTGAAAACAATTGCATTATCAATGACAATCTTACTTGGGTAGTCGAACCTTGTGATGATATCTTCCAGGAATCCAATGATTACCTTGTGGGAAGCACTCCTGGTGGGGACAAATTCAGTCCACTTGGTAAAGAAATATGTAGCAGTTAGGATCCATCTGTGCTACCCACTGGAAGTGGGGTGAATTTCACCAATGAAATCTAGGCCCCATTGCTGGAAAGGTCCTGAAACAACCACAGGATTCAACAACAAGGACTTGAGTTGTTGATTTCCTGCAAATATTTGACATTTGATGTAGGCCCTGACCCTTCTGCAGACATCAGCAAATACATTGGGCCAGTAATATCCAGCCTTGAGGATTTTGTGGGCTGTGGTCTTCCAGAAATGGTTCCCTCCACATAGGTTGTTGTGAAATTCAGCCATGATCATATCGGCCTCTTGTGAATTCATGCATTTTAAAAGCACCCCCATGGGATCTTTCCAGTATAAAATTTTATCGATAAGGCAGTATCTGACTGCCTTGAGCTTCAGAGCTCTTGCTTTATTTCTTTGCAGGTCATCTGGAGGCCGCAACTCTTGCAGAAAGTATATGACATCCTTATACCAAGGACATCGAGCCAATAGGGGATCCTTTTGAGGGTCTCTTCCAGACAGCCGATCTTGTTGAATTCCTTAGCATTTGTTGATAAAACTTACCCCCAAAGCTTGGAAATTGGCTTCAGCTAACAACTTGGCTAAGCCCTGACCTTTGATCAATTTGGTGGGCTTTATTTCCATGTCAAATTCCAGAATTTTGGCTATCCACTTACTCCTTCTTCCATCTATGTCAGGCTAGATAAGAATGTCTTTAACAGCAGCTGAGGGGACATAAGCGATGATTTTTTACTGCAGGACATAGATTCTAAATGCCTTGAGAGCCTTTACCAGGGCATAGGCATGCTTCTCCATAGTGTCATACCTGACTTTGGCATCCCTCAATGCTCGGCTGAAATAGGAAATAGGCTACTCTAGCCCAATCTTGTTTGTCTGTAATAAAACAGCGGCCACCGTGTCAGGTGAGGCAAAGGAAAAAATAACAAAACCCTTTGAGTAATCGGGGATAATAAGCACAAGGGATTCAGTCAGGGCCTTCTTTATCTGCTCAAAGGTGTGTCACGATTCAAAATTTCACCTCACTTCATTTCCTTTCCTTAACATGGCTGTTATAAGTTTTACTTCCTCAGCAAAGTTAGGCACAAACCTCCTCAGAAAATTTATCTTACCAAGGAAAGATTGGACCTCCTTCTTGGACCTCGAGATTGACAAGGCTTGTATTGACTCAACTCTATTAGGATCGATCCTTACTCCTTCCACTGATACTATGTGGCCTAACAACTTTCCCTCCTGCATGGCAAACAAAGACTTCTTGGGATTTAATGAAATTCCAAAACTCTTGCATTTCAAAAAAACCTTCCTGAGATGACAACGGTGTTCTTTATCAGAATTTTAAAACACTGTGATGTCATCTAGCTAGACGACCACAAATTTATCCTTTTCCCCAACGAAAGCTATGTCCATGGCATGCTGAAACGTTGCCCCTGCATTCATTAATCCAAACGACATATTGGCGTACATGAATGTGCCCCATGGAGTGGTAAATGTCATCTTTTCTCTGTCCTCAGGTAGAACAGAGACCTGATTGTAGCCATAGAAACCATCAATCATGGACATTCTAGAAGCTCCTGTTACCCTCTACAGTATGTGTTCCATCTTTGGTAAGGGGTAGTTATCCTTTCATGAGCTCCTATTCAGGTTTCTGAAGTCTACACAGAGCCGGATCTCTCCACTCTTTTTCCTTACTGGCACCAAGTTGGCCACCCACTCTAAATATCTTAGCAGCACAATGATCTGAGCTTGAAGCAACTTCTTCACTTCCCTCTCCATGATAGGAAACAACATTGGATTGATCTGTCTTAGCTTCTACCTAAATGGATTTGCCTCCTGTTTTAATGAGATTTTATGCTCAATGATAGAAATGTCATATGTTTTGACGTCTTCATAGGTCCAGGAAAACACATCAACAAATTCCCTCAAAAGTCTAATGTATTCATACCTCTTCTCCTTTGTTAGACTTCTTGACAACTTGACAAACTTGGGCTCACTCTCGGTCCCAATGTTGCATTGAATAGTACCAGTGTCATCCTATGAGGTCTCCCCTTTTAATGATACATCATTTCTATCAAAAAGCCTTTCCAACGGAACCAACCCCCTCGGAATATGATTGTTGGGGAGTTGCACAATGTCATGCTTTGCTATTTTACTCATTAAGTTACCCCCATCAAGCCCTTTCTTAGAGACAAAATCTTGGTCGATATGCATTTCCAAAAATTCTTCGATAGTCTCCAAGAATTTCTTGATCTCGAGATCATCCTCGAATACCTTCCAATGTTTGATGTTGTCAAGTATGGAGGGCCTGTATTTTACTTCCACATCATATCTGAATTTGGGCAACAAGGGTACTTTGAAATTGCCCGCTGATGTAGCCAATGAATCTTCCACTGTGTTCTTCTCTCTTGGGACAAAAGAAATGTTGAATGCCAAGAAGAAACTGTCAACTAGGTCCCACACCTCATTTATGTAGCTTCTGAGTTGAGGATTCTTAGCCTGATAAGCGTTTTTGATCTGTTGGACCACCAAATCTGCATCACCGAACACTGCTACCTCTTGAATTCCCATTTCCCTTGTGGATCTTAATCCCAGAACAAGATCTTCATACTCTGCCACATTGTTGGTAGCTTCAAATTCTAGTTTGTACGACAAAGATATGGTTTCCTGAGCAGGTGATACAAAAAATAACCCAGCACCATCACCTTCCCTAGAAGAGGCTTCATCAAAGAACATTTTTCAGATGGGGGTGATGGAGAGAGGAAACTTATGGGAAGTGGAGGGCTTCTTTCTGAGCTTAAGAGGGGGTTTGAGAGCATGGGTGAGTTGTAGTAAACTAGAACCTAAATTAGTGTCTAAGGTAAAAATGGGATGGTTGGTAGGGTTGGCTTCATCAATGATTATATAGGCCAGTTGGGCTTCCCTGTATAGCCTTCTACGTTCTCCTCCAAACACTGGGATAGTAGCATATGTGAGGTCCATATGCAAAGTTCCCCCTAGTCTTTTTATCCAAGATCTTGATAATAACATACCGAACTTGGGGGGGACATTAGCCACTACAATATCCATGACCACACTTTTCATGGGCAACTGAAACAAGGTCATGACTAGGTCTTTGATAACCCCGAGACATTGAACCTTTCTGGAATCAAAGGAATAGAGGCCATGATAGGCTCGGGTGACTTCTAGACCTAATTCTTCCATGACAATTTTGGGCATGAGGTTGTGAGAAGCCCCTGAATCCATCAAGCAATTGTGAGTACCTTGTCATGGATGTTCAAGGAAGTGTAGAAGGGAGGGGATGAGTCATTCCTATCTTCTACCATAGGACCTAAAATAACTGTCGGATTTTCATCTTGCAAATGAATGGAGTATGTGGGAAGGCATGAGATCTCAGACTGTAAAAGCTCAAGAATCATTTCTTGAACCCTTCATGTTTAATCAACTCGGTTAGGGGCACAGGGATTCTAATTTTCTGAACTTCATGCTTGAAATTAAAAGAAGGTGTAAGCTTCTAGATTTCTCCTACTTCGGGAACATGACTCTAAACTATGGAAGAGAGGGGTTGGTGTTTCTTACCTCTATGATTGTCCGCTACTTCATTATCAGGTTTCTCTATTCTAGTGGACTGCTCAGGAACATCGGGTGCTACTGTCTTTCTCTTAGACCTCAGATCATACCTGCCTTGGCTGCCACTAGCCTTGCCTTCCTTGCTGAGTTCATTTAGATGACTATCCATAAGGGACTCCTCATATGGTGATTGAGTGAGATGAGGAAAAGGAGGAGTGTCCCCGAAGTAATGGATTTCAGGATCCAGCTCATCTGTTTCCCCTTCTTCCCCTTCGGCCAAAAAATTGTTTTGAAAAGGGACCTGAATCTTTTGGTCTTCTCTGTCTCTTCCCCTCTCCCTTTGCACAGTTGGGGAAGCAATATTGTTTGGCCTTTTGAAACCCCCTCCCTTTTCAACGTTTTGGGGACCCTTGTATGCTTTCCTCCCGTCCACCTTCATTCTCTCCATCTCTGCAGACAGAGACTTCACCATCCTGGTCAGTTCATCCACTTGAGGGTGGGACACCGATGGGCTAAAAGTTGAGGCTTCCGACCTTCCCTTGCTTCTGTCTGCTTCAGTCTTGTTTCTCAATCTGTCATCTGCTAATACATTGGATTCCACTTCTATGGCCGCATCTTACATTTGAGATAAGGAGGTGGCTCTTCTTTCTCTCAATAAGAGGCAGAAATTGGGGCCGAATGCACTAGCATAAGAAATCTTGGCTGAGGCTTATGAAGGCTTTATTTCGGTAGGGATTTTATTATACATCCTATTGAATCTTTTGGAGAAGTAAAATATAGACTCTCCTTCCATCTTCTTCAAAGACCCAAACTCTGTCATGTAATACATGAAATCCTTCCTATCGCTCCACTGCCTCAGGAAGGCACTATCCAGGGCTTCGATCCCAGCAATAGATCCAGGGGGAAATCCTCTAAACCAGTTCCTCACCTCACCATCGAGGCTCTGGACGAATACTCTCATCTAGAAATCTTCATTTTCAATGTTCAGGTTGTCTGCATAACTGTAAAAAGCAGTTAGGTGCTCTTCTACAGCTACGTCCCCTTCCCCAGTGAACTTGGGCATATATTTCAAGTAATCTCCAGCACGGAGAGGATTCATAGCATGAGGTAGGATTAAGGGAGCATATCTGGAAGTGACTATGGCATCCATTCTATTTAGAGGGGGATTAGCACCAGCCATAGGAATATTAGGTGGAGGAGAACTGGGGGGAGAAGGAGTTCATGAGGGGGCTACTGGGAATGAGTCTCGAAGTGGAATGGGAAACAGAAGGGGATTTAAGGAGAAGGCTAACAGGCTTAAGTCGGCTGGTGCTCCTCTTTGTGCAGGAGTGGTAAATATAGGAGTGGGAAAATCTTTTGTAGTCCTAGGTCTACGCCAAAGTACAAATTCATAGGAGAGGGGAGTGACAAGGATTTCTCCCTCCAATCCAAGACCAGGAGGGGAAAACTCAGCAGGAACACTCCCAAAATTCAGGAAACGGGAAACCTCTAAAAGAGGTCTATTAAGAAACTGAGGAAGAGAAAATGGAGTTCTTACAGAAGGAGATGGAAGATTATCTGTTTCGGTAGTGGAAGATTCTTCTTCTTCAGGGGCCTTTCCTTTTCTGAGAACCACCTATGGATCAGTTTAAGGTGTAGCTAGAGGCAGTTGTGAATGAGACTGCATGTGTCTGCCTCTGAAAGCGATAATTGATAAAGAAGGTTTGATCCACAGTGGAGTCATCGCAATGGAGTTTCCAAGTGCACAGTAGCAATATTCAAAGGCTCTGATACTTGATGCACCTTCAGAATCAGAGCCTCAATGTTGTTTAATTCTAGGGAAAATTTTCAACTTCGTCCCTAGTAGCGGCGCCATAAATGTTAGCGTCAGAAGTCACTCCTAGATTGCTTGCAGGAGCAGAGCCCAACGCCCATCAGTTTTATGTCACAGTTTGCTTAATGGGGTGATCAAATGGGTAAAGACCCGAGAAGATATAGCTTTAATTCAGGAAACCAGGCCTGGTATGTAGAAAGCAAGGGAGGTCTTGATCCAACTTCCATCAATAAATGATTAAAGGAGTGGTAGATGGAAGACTTATGAGAAGGGTGGACAAGAATGCCTCGGGCAACAGGCCTTCGGAATCTTGAGGATGAAAAACTCAGAAGCCAAGATTCTCTTGGTCCAGAGCTTCAAGGAGTTGAGGGTTGACTTGAATGGATCCTCCAATTCCAAGTCGTTCAGCGTTAAGAAAATCACAGGAACTGATTGGAAAAAATGTAACTGTTACAGTGATCCAGCCTACATCATCCTATAACATCTGCAACTCGACTGGATCCTCCAATTCCGAGTTGTTCTAACACAGTAAACAAAGAGATGGAAGAGAAGTTGACATCCATAAAATAAGAAATCTCAAATGCCTTATACATTAACGAGAGCGACCAGCACTTCATCAAAACTTTACAATCGGGAGCTTTGCTCAACCATCGATACTTTACAAAATACAAATACTGAGTTTATATACTTAGAGAAATTTGCCTAACAGAGGCATGCTCAGTCATCCAAGGCTTGGTGTCCTTTCAGTCGAATTCGGATAGATATCCTTTGTCAGACACCATCTTAACTATGCATGGCTCTTGTAAGGGGAGTAGCTGAGCCATTAAGAGCCAAGTTTAGCATGCGTGAACCTCCTCTGGCTAATCGAGGACTGGGCATGACCTCTTTGGAAAAAGGGTACAAAGGAACCTCTCGAGTAGACCACTGGCCAGGCTCTCCATATCTTGCACTTAATGCACGAAGAGAGGTTTCAACCACTCCCTCTTACCTTCATTTACTTCAAGCAAAAACCAGGCCTGAGGTTGGATCAAACGACACCCAGAAAAATGCGATGAATGTTTCGATGACTGGACCTGATGCCTTTGGCCACCTTTGCACAACTCTTTTACTTCCCAGGTGACCACGGGCTGTTACCCTGTGTTTACTCTCAAAGGAGATTTCAGCGTTCATGAATAGGAAGGGGTTGAGTGTCCCTTGAAATAGTGATGAGTGAAACGTCGAGATGGCTTGAATTGGCAACGTGCATCCCCATAGATCTGACGACTCTGAACTTACCCGATGATGTTGTGGGCCCCAAGTCCTGGAAACTCTCATTGCTTCGTGCATCGGGGATATGAGGGAGTTGCTTCTTTTGCTTCTAAATCGTGATGGGCGAAAAGGAGAGGACCCTAATTGCGCGCCAAGTGTTCATTTTAGATGGATGACTGAGATTGCCACTCGATACTGCAGGCCCAACTTTAAGCACTATCGACATTTCGGGGTTCGGGGTTTTGAGATGTACCACGACATAAAACCTTCACCCTTTGAACTCGTGACTACTGAAAAGCCGACGTGACCAGATCTCGTGCCATGTGTCCTTTGGGATGAATGGCCACCATCCATTCCTGCAGATGATATGGGCGATATACATTGCGCTAACCTCGGCGCAACTTTGCTAACCGCGATTTCCCACCAACCGTTGATCTGTCCCTTTGGATGAATCCTGATCATTAAAATCAGACTACTTTCTCGCTTGATTTAGGCCCGAAATGGATTTCTTCTGTGAGTTGTGCTCGATGCTCATTGCGCCACTTGTGGATCTGATCGCTCTTGTGCTTCAGACAAGAAATGTTGCTAACAGTAAGAAAGATAAACATGATTGAATACCCTATGGGAAATTCTTGGCATTGCATGTGTCAATATTCCAATATCCCTTTGGGAAGGCAGGGGGAATAAAGTGGCACACAACATGCCTAGTAATAAAGTTTGATAAAGTAAAAGGATATGTAAAACTTTTTTACCATGGTGGGGCCTCTCCCAAAACAAGAGTTGGTTTCAAAGAATAAATTAGTTAGAAGTTTCAAGAAGTTGTTTTGGATAAAGAACAATGATATTAAAGAGGAATAGGGCACTATTTTCAAGGGTCAACACTTTGGGAAATAAAAGAGTTTCTTATACTCAAAGATGAAAGATCATAGATCTTAGGAATAGGTAGATGATGAAGGTAGCAGGCCTCAAGAGACTCATACACCATGTTGTATTTAGTCTATAAAACCCATGCTCATATTCTTCCAATGTATTTGTCTTATAGTAAAGCCATCTTCTCAAATTATGTCTGATTGTATCATATCTGGTTAATACAAGATCAGAGAAACAAATTAACACCACATTCAGTGTTATTGTGTGAAGTTTATTATGGAATTGAATTGATTTCATCTAATATGACCATTTCTTTCTATCTTTCTTGATATATTTGAATGTATGCAGAGGGTACCTCCTTATGTTAGAATCTATAAAGTTTGAAAGGTTGTATGAAACATATCCTTTAACAGATCTTAATGCGTTTGTTATAACTATTGAATTCTTAATTGCTAAACACATTTTCTTTCTTTGAAATACTACAAGATTTATTCCCATAAATACCTTGCATGTTTAAATGTATTTCTCAAAATTCATCTATCCATTCCTTCGAAATTTTGAATGTCTACAATGCACATGGAAACATGCCTCTTGAGGTTGAGGGTTTTAGTCATTTGTTCTAAAAGTGTTTGAGGGTCGATAAATAGAGAGAGAGATCCAAGAAATTCCCATATTACTTTGTATACAATCATATCTTTAAAGTCAACCTCAGTCTTAGCCACAAAGGTGCCTTGACATAGTTCCATAAACAACTTGGAACATCTCAAGGAACAACATGTATCGAAAAAATTGATAGGGTTATGGAATATACTTATGGTTATGGTTATAAAGACAGGGGGGCTTTCAACAATGAAATTTAATGATCAAAATTTCAGACATGATACTATTAAAATTACCACTTAAAATAAGGAAAATTCTGAATACTATTAATTCTATAGTCTAATCTATTAATCCTATACTCTAATCCGGCATTTTGACAAGTAGATTTAGTTTGAAATTCTTCCTCCCTTTAGATTCTTGTTTCCATTTACTTAATAGTAGATATTTAAAAAGTTTAAATCGAGAAATTAGTAAGAAATTTATTTGGTAAAATTTAGAGGATGGTTTAGATATAATGGGGTAATGATGATTATTAGAATTTATCAAAAATAATTTTAGTTTATCAAATCTCAATAAAAAAATATAATGAAATATTTCAATTACTTTAAAATTTTATTTTTATGTTAGAAAATATTTGATTTTTTTTTTGTATGAATATTTATAATTATGATGAGTTAAAATGTGTAATACACCCAACCCCCTATGTACCCCTTTAAGGAATGAGGTATTAGATTTTCTCCTTTCTTGAACCTCCTCGAATTGATTTAAAAGGGCCCCCATCGTATTCTACCCATCAAGAGTTTTCCAACAACTGTAATTTTTCTCAAAACATAGCTCTTGATCAAAAGTTACGTCCTTTTAAATTTTTGGGTTTTCAATGGCCAAAGGCCTTCATACTTCCACGTAGATCGAACGTGGCCTCCACATCACCGATATCATCTGACATGGAACTCAAGTGGATGTTGGCATGGAACCTTTCACCTGCTCCACCGGGCCCTTGGCTTATCGAGCCTCATCCCTATACATGCCCAATACTTTTATACAAAAATCTCTTGCCACCCGATTTAACGAGGTTTTGACACTTGCTTGATGGACACCAGTTTGGTTGCATTGACTGATGTCATCTCAAGACATCAGCTCTCATATATCAAGACATCATCTCCTTACACATTTTCATAGCCCAAAAGGCCTGATCCAACATGAGCTAGCACCTCTGACAGATGACGCTACCAAAACCTACCACATGGCATGACTAGTGGTCATTTCATCACTTTCCATCGGGTGAGACATGTGGCACTAATTTTCCCCACGGAGCTCTTTCCGAAAATTATAAAACCACTTGACATGTTTCATGTTATACACTTGACATGTGGACATCCATGTGGGATGACGTGGCAAACACGTCACCAAAGGATGCCTGGCTTGTCCAATGAGGATATAACACTTGTCCACTCCTTATTTGTTAAATGATGTTATCCGACATCATCTCGGATCTTTCAGGCATTGACTATCGATCTTTTTCATAAGGCATAATTCCCACAATCTCCCGATAGCTTAGATACGATTACAGTTGGCATCTTGGGGCACATGGCCCTATCTGGTCATTCCACCTAGCATGACACGTGGCACCTATACCACTCAACACATGGAACTCATTTTCCACGAGGACCTTCATCCAAATATTCCAAATCAAGGTGACATGTGGCACTAGCGAGGGATGACACATGTCCCTCCCTCGTCATGACACATGATACCACCAAGTAATCACAAACATTGGGACCATGGCCTCTTATCGACCTACTATAGACTAAAACCCCCATGGTCCACCATCTCAGGAATATGAGATACTTAATTAGGGTAAGACCATGATTAAGGAATGAATTACCGCGTTGAATATTAGGGTCACATGTCTATGAGATCTACAATGAATATCATTAACACTCATATCCAATGGTTGTCAAGGTTTCCTTTCATGATTCCGATGTGGTTGATTGTTTTAGATCCAAACATCGGATGGTGGAGATTATCCCATTAATCCACATATCAATGGTTCTTGTCTCAATGGATTTCATACCACAACACTTTCCCTATCAATTGTAATATAAAAATCCCCTAGGTCCACTATCTAGTGATTATGAGGTGATTAAGGATCACTAATCATGGGGTTATGCCCCTTAGTATTCATGATGAGATATATGTCGTATATATGTTGTCTCCTGAATCTGACAGGTTAGGTTTAAGGTGCTCTTTTGAAGGATTAAGCCTAATCAGGGTCCACACTTCACTTTCAAGTGAATCAAATGTTTGACAAGTGTGAATCTCTGGAAATTGTGTTTGTCATGCTAACGCGACATGTCACTTGTGAATTCACCCTCTCTCTCTCATGATTACACTTATAATTAAAGGTTTGGAACTAGGGATTGAAACCCTAGTCCTTGTATAGCGGTGTATCAGGACTTCCCAAGAATTTGGACTTAAAATTTTTATGGGGTCTGATGCTCTAGTATCTCAGGATTCTACCCTCCCTCCTGAGCATTTATGAACATATACGACTAATATCTCTTGGCCAATAGATCTAACAGTTGAAAAACCAGGGTGATGATACGAAGGATTGATCCCGAAAATGCCCACACTCAAATAATACACAAACTAGGACATGACAAGTGTCACCCCAGTGACAGCCTGGTTTCCATGTTGGCACTATAAATCATGAATATGTCACTCTCTCTCTCCCTTGGGCCTAGGTAATAGGGCCTGGAACCAGGGGGATGGAACCTTGGTCCTCGGATATCGAGTAGCTAGACTTCCAAACGTAACCCTATAGGAAAAAGCATTGATATCCAACATCCGATGAGATCCATGTGATAGAGATCAATAGTGGAGGTTATCTCCACCTTTAGATCGAATGGATATGGTAAATCGTAGGTTTACATCAGATTTTCATCTAGTAAATTTCTTCCTTGGATGGTTGATATTGCTTCCCATTCTAGGATCGATGACTACTATATCGCATTGATTTATTCAAGGAGTCAAAGGAACCATTAGGTTATTTTGGACTTAGAAATCATGTAACCCTCCATAACACTTTCTCGTCAGAAATTCTATCATGGTATACTCAGTCTCTCTCAACTTGTTTCCCAGCGGTCGTTAAGATCATTACTTTTCTCTCATTTGACAGATTGGGAAAACACAGGGATTATTGGCCTTCTTTGGCCCATCATACATAGCACCACCATGATTTTCTATTCAACATACATTTGAATGTAAATTTTTTCCAATACATCAAGAATCATTACTAATCAATTATCCATGAAAATATACAACATGTTTGCAGGTACCTAGCTATTTATTTTAACTCAATTACATAGGGGAAAATGAATACTTATTTGTTAAAATATTGTAACCAACCAACTAACTATGGATGTTCACATTTCCACCTAACTGTAGGCTCATATGCATTCACTCTTAACACTCTGGCCACCCCCATGCCAATCCATGATACCACTAGGGAGTTTTTCACTCACTCGTGTGTTTTCTCTTACAACAGTAGAACTATTTTTCTTGAGTCTTCTACAGAACCCTTCTCACAAATCCTCTTGATTTCCCCCTCTTGGCCATATCTCTGACCTCCCCGGTCTCTCCTCTATCTTCCCTCATGTGCTTCTCTTGCATTCCCCACTTGGTGAAGGTTATCGACTATCCTTCTATTTTATCTGTCATAAGGTGGCGCGTGGGTCAATCATGGGAGACCCAGGATGATCTTTCTTGTTGTCCTCTAGCTAAAAAAAAATTTTCACCTCAGGTATTCCTCCATGCTTCAATTCATGGAGGTGGTTTGTTTTTCAATTACCAACCTCCCTCATTAACGGATTTACCTTGAAATCGGGGCTAAGGGAAATAGCTTATTTTTTTTAAATCAAATATTTCAGCAAGGGGAAAATTTGTTCATATTAGCATGATGAGCCCCTTATCTAAGTTTCCTCACCATTTCCTCTAGCAATATCATGGCAAGTACTTAAATTTTCACCCCCATAATTAGTTGTTGTCATTTCAATTAAAAAATAATGCATTTACATTGTTTGTATGTCATTGCATGGAAACCATAAATCATGATTAATTACACATAATCATAAGTTTATAAATGGGGGTGTTACAAACCCCGCCCCCTTCAAAGTAACACTGTCATCAATGTTCTTTATCAGTAACACTTGTTATTCCTTTATCTTTCAACAACTTCATATTCATATTTCTTTTTGTCTCTCATAGTATGATCCTCATTCAAAATATGACCTTTCAAAATATTCCTACAACAATTTCAAACAACAATCATATTAATTCCTCTTTTATGAAAAAACATTATATTGTTGTCCATAATTCAATAGGAAAATTGTAAGGTAGCTAGAGAGGTAGTAATGGGGGGCCAAAGGTCCCATAGTGATAATAGTGGAGGCCATTCAATGTAAGGTGGACTAGTTCCACTATATTATTAAATAAGGCACACTATTTGTTATAACCCTAAATTGCACCACACATGCTTACCTGGCATCAGGCCATCTCATAGCCCTTATTTGCCAAAAAATACTGAACAACTCTTCTAAAAAGTCCATTTTTAAAATTCCACGCTAGTTGGCCCACTACGGCGCGCGTGGATCTATAGTGTCCACGCTAGCAAGCCCACTACAGCCCGCGTGGACCTTCAGAATCACGAAAAACGAAAATTTGTCAACAAAACAAAATTCTATGGGTGATTTAACTGAAACTCTCGGCCATGCATGGCCAAGGGTTCGTCCAAAACCCTAGCTCCTTCTAGCCTATAAAAGAATGGGTAGGGGTACCATTTGGAGGAGGAAAAAATATAGCGAAGAAACTCTTCCCATTTACGTATTCCATTGTCCCAACCCTTTAGCCTTTCCTCATGCCAAAGGAGATTTAACGCAAAGCAGTTGAAGGATAGAAGAAGAGGAGCCCAGGATCAGGTTCAAGGAGTGGTGGCTGGTCTTAGCTTTTGTAAGTTGATTCACTTTATGTAATAAAAATAATGATTTTCCCATCCCAATTCATGAGTCGTCTATGATTCGATTGGTTTATGTTTGATTTCTAACCCTTGAGTATAGAAGTAGCATGCATGCATATTTGTTTTTTTTCTTGAGTGCAGGTCATCTTTGGAAGGAGCAGCGCAAACAAGTAATCAAGCACAACAAAGGATCTACATCGAACGTCGGTAATAAGGTAGGTGGTCCTTTTCCATGCATTTACTCAGAAAGAGGGGTTTAAATCTTAGGATGTAGGTAAAAAGGTAGTTTATATTCGGTCAAATCTGCATGCAAATTCAGACCCTAATTTGCTAGTTCGTAGGGTGTTTTTCCTAACAACAGAATTGGCGACCATACTAGGGACAATACTCTTTAGGGTTCCTAGATTTATTTAAGTTTTTGGGTAGTTTAGAGACTAGGTTTTCTGTTTTTTCTTTGCTTGTCTTTTTCTTTTATTTCTGTAAGGTCTGAGCTAGCAGGGAGTATGGTTTTCCATACCAGCTTTCCCTGACTTTTTCTTGACTGTATTTTTCAGGACACACAGAGGGACACGCGGCCTACAAAAGGCCTAAACACGTGTACCCGTGCCCTATCCTCTGATAGCCAGCGTGTGAACGCTAGCTATAGAGATAGCAGTAGCATGTAGGAGTTCAGAGAACCTTAGAGGCAGTCCTCCTCTTCCCTATCAGAATCACACATTCTCAGGGGGTTTTCTGGAATCCTATCTCAGTCTTCCTTGTTAACAGTTCTATCTCAAATTTCTTTTTTTTGCCTTATTATTTTTCCTGGCATTATTTTTTTTTTATGTTAGAAAGAGTATCCAAGCCTACAAGGGATCCTGGTTATCAATACCAGAGGCCTCTTCCTGGTCTGGACTGCCTATTTTCATATTTTTTTTTTGTAGAATTTAGATATACATGTGGCATGTACAAGGTCAGCTCGCATGTACATGCTCTCTGTCTCTGGTCGGCACGCATTTGCACGCATGTTTTTTGAGTGACAGTAGTGTGCTTATACAGGCTACCTTTTGTTTAGTGTGGGGCAGTCATCCCCTCCTTTGATAAGAAGTATTCCTCTCAGGTGTTTGAATTTATGTTTGAACAGACAGTAGCTTAGGCTTCATCTTACCCTTAGCCAACTTTTTCTCAGTTAAAAGTTGACAGAAAAATAAAAAAATATATATTTTGTTTTATGGTTTTTAGACAAGCGTGAGAGTCATTGTTTTTTAAATTGTCTTTCTGTGATTCTTTAATCTTATTCTTTGCGATCTGTGCTATAAGACATAATTGTTTTTCTTGGTTTTTTTGCTTGTCGATATTTTCCCTTTCTTGCTTTACTAGCACATAAATAAAATAAAAAAATCTCTTTTCATTTTCTTCTTTGGTTGAAGAGTGTGTTTCTGCATCATTAGCTAGGGGAAAGTCTTTTACTTCGTAAGTTTTTTTGGTTCACTTAGATCATAAGTATCTCATAGTCGAGAAAAATTCTTTTGAGTTTGTTGTCCAAAATCTTAGAAAAAATTAAAAATCTTTCTTTGTGAAAAGTTGTTGAAATTTTGCATTTCGTAAAAGTTTTTTGTTTCCATCTTTTTCATTAATTTTTTTCTTTCATCTGTTACACATCATTAGTTTCACCCTCATACCCCTTGATGTAATACAAATCCTTAAAAGAAACGTTAATTTTAAAAAGTACTAGACTTTTATGTTTGTAGGGTTCACAAACTAGTTCAGGATTAGGACCTTGGATTAGGTTGGAGACGAAACTCTTCAAGGCCATTCAAAACCAAACATTAGATTCTAATATAGGGAGTGTCTAAGTCCATTTTCATGGAATTTATCCAGTAACCCCCTCTAACACAAGGGATAAACATGAGGTCACGTGCGGAAAGGTAGCGGAGATAACCCCTCCAAAGCCGAA
This sequence comes from Picea engelmannii, assembly GCA_009831015.1. NCBI lineage: Eukaryota > Viridiplantae > Streptophyta > Pinopsida > Pinales > Pinaceae > Picea > Picea engelmannii. The sequence continues at coordinate 345,546 of ML808048.1, forward strand.
CCAATCGTAGTGGAGAACACATATAGAGGGCTTGTTTTGGGATTCTGTCGTTTGCATTTGCCATGGGGCTTCATGAGTCTCAAATCCATTTGAGGTCCTCAGTTTTATTCCGGACCATTTTCTCTCGATACCCTTGACAGGTTTCAGGCTCGATACCCTGCTCATTATGGTCTACCCGACTTTCGACTGTACCCGCCTGGTGACTATTTGCATGCTGGCAACCTAGTTGCCAATATTTTTAGGGACATACATAGGTGACTACGGGGGTATACCACGGTACCTAGGATAGACATCGGGCCATGCTTTGCAGAGTATACATGAAGGGTGCTTCCGTTTTTTAGTTTCACTTGCACCGGTAAGTTGCTCTAGTGTTGGTTGTTGTAACTGTTCTTCCAAATAGTTTAGTGATTGTTTGTCTTATCTCCTAGGGGATTCCTTTTTAGTGTGTGTTACTTTTGAACATTTAGAATACCTTAGCATGTATTGTATCTTCTCACACAATGGAGGATCCCAAGCTCTTCCAGTCACGAAGGCTTCTTGGCCTGCTTCCGGTTACACTGGAGCCACCCCCACCACCATTAAGGTGGAAGCTAGACCAACAAGGGTCTTTTGAAGTGACCAGGTTACAAGCCTTTGTGCCCGAACAACTCCTGGATGAATCAACCATTTTGAAGCTTGAAGCAGACTCTCTTGGCTCGGTTGAAACCCCAACCACTGATATCTTGGCACCGTTTATTGTACCAATCCAATTTCACAAATGACAGACAGTGCCTCTCACAACAATGGAAACAAATGTTGTTACCCCTTCTGGGATTTCGTCAATCCCCATCACAGTTGCCACCACAGGAGATTCATCTCCTAACCTACTGTCGTCAGTCCGAGCCACCATGGTCTTGGCCAAAACTACATCACACAGTGGACCTAACCCGTCTATTGCACTGGCCACAACCCCCTTCACACCTAGTGCGACAGGCCCTTCGTTCTCATACGGTATGCATAGTTCGGGTACAAGTCCTGTACTAACCTACTCCACTTTACAGACTTTGGGTCTGGGGGCAGGGAGCTCTAGCACTCCTCTACAAGGTCACCTTGGGGGCACTCTTGTCCCTTTTAACGCTTTTCCTTACGCAGGAGGTCATATCCCTCCTTCGTCCCCTTCGCTTGGTGGTCCACATCAGTAATCCATCGGGAAACCTACACACAATAGTTTATTTGGAGTCAGGAGTGAGGGACCACTTGCGCACATTATGTCGATAGGTTCGACACCATTTTCTTGGAACATAACATTTGGTAACAACACTTTCTCATCCGTCGCTTTCCCGTCTGGGGGAAACCCCATTTTTGGACAATCTACTCTTGTGCAGGGTACTATTCCTGCGTAGGGGGCACACATAGCAGGACCTTGGAATTCATGACAAGGATCCGTTCCCTCCTCCAGAATGTCATTCTGGGGTAATTCTTTCAACAGTCAATGGAACCCCAGGTAGACTACTATGCCTCTCCCCATAGGACTGACATGGGGTAATCCTTCCCAAAGTCTTGATAATACAATGCATGCCCATCACTCTTTTTTGGGAAATCAGTCGATGATGTCTCCATAGATGCAAAATCCTTACCCTGGTCAAGGCCATGGTTTCTACCAGAACTCAGGCCAGCAGCCAAGCATTTCCTGGAAACCTGGTGCCAGTCAAACTCTAGGACCCTTTTTCCCAGGTTATCAATAGCAACCCAAACTACCATTCCTGGCGACTTTACACTTGCCATATTTGACAAGGTTGTTGAATGATCCTATTTGTCATGATCCACATTGGCCTCCTATGCCGACGAAGTTGCATTCGGACATTCCCAAGTTCGAGGCCAAGCCTAATGAAGATCCAGGTGATCATGTGACTACCTTTCATCTTTGGTGCTCATCTAACTCATTAAAAGATGACTCTGTACAGTTGCGATTGTTTCAACGTACTCTTATTGGGAGTGCTGTGAAATGGCACATTGAGCTCAATCACTCAAGATACTCTTCTTTTGGTGAACTGGCGATGGCCTTCCTTAACCATTTCCAGTTACCTGTGAGGTACGATGCTGGGACAAAGCTGCTCGCCAATTTCGAATAGACAATAGCGAACCATATCTCTGATCATATCTGAGAGTGGAGACACCAGCAGAGTTTAATCAAAGTACCAGTCCCACTAGCATTCCTTCTTGAGTGGTTCCTTAAGTCTTTGGTCCCATAGCTATCCAAAGACATCGTGACATTCATAGTTTTCTCCGAAGAATATGCCATCATGAGGGATCAACAGTTTGAGCTCATCTATTCTCAGTCTAGTTTATTATACAACATCTTGCCAAATGCGCCACGTTCGACACTGGATAAAACTAGACAGAGAGTTGGACCACATGCCGATGGTATGGTTGGTTCAGCACAAACTAAGCCCATTGAGCAATTGACAAAACAGTTGCAACAATTATCCATACAACACACAGTGGCCAGCCAAATTATTGCTTTAGTTGTTCCTCCTACCCAAACGTCGAAAGTACACACCGTGCAGTCGACTAACCCAAAGGCCACCGAGTAGCCTGAAGGGAAGAAAAAACAATGAAATAAGGGTAGGGGGGATAAAAAACCCACTAATAATGCTAGTGGGGACAACACATAAAAAAGGAAGGTGAGGTATCCATGCAACTTGTGTGTGGAAGACCACCCAACCCATTGTTTTCCTTGACTTGTTGAGGCTCAAAAGTTTTTCACACAACAATAGCAAGCAATGTTGACTAATCCCTTTCAACATGGGAAAAATCTAACTCAAGCCTCTACAAGCACAGAAGGGGGTAGCCAAGAAACCTTCTCGCCTCCAAACAATCCCTCATCCGCAAACATATATATGGTTAGGGGTGATGCTTTCATATCGACTAGAGCGCACGACTACAGTAAACCAAGCGCTTCTGAGAAGGGTAAAGAAGTTGACCTCCCATCTCTTCCTCTACAGATTGAGAAGACGTTGGGAGAAACAATGACATGCATTCCAAAGGGTGAATTTAAAAAAGCTTCTCACAACCCAAATGCAAGGGCTGCCCAGAATTACTTTGTGGTGGAGGATGTATCACAAACCCCTTGTGTGATGTCTGCTTTGGAGGTCCTCCAAAGTTTCCCTACTCAGAGGAAAGCCTTGTTAACCTCTTTGGGCTCTACTGAGACTTGTAATCCAGACACCATCATGTTATATATAACTGACTTAAAACCTAAACTGCCTTACCACGTAGCATTTCAGATAGTAGTGGCTCATCCCACGAAAACGTTTACAAGGAATATTTTCTGCATGGTAGTGGATGAGGGCGCCTCAACATGCGTTATGTCGTTAGCATGTTGGAAGACCATTGGCCAACCTGTTTTGTCTCCATCACCTACTCTCATCACTACTTTCGATGGTCATTCATTCTGACCACATGGTATCATTCCTTCTTTCCCCGTGCAGTTAGGAGGCAAGACCATGTGCGTCAAGGTAGAAGTAGTCGACGCTCCCCTCAACTATAATCTTTTGTTAGGAAGGAGTTGGACTTATGCTATGCAAGATGTGGTTGCTATAGTTTTTCGGGTCTTGTTTTTTCCACACGAGGGCCGGATAGTGACCATATATCAATTGTCTTTCTACAGAGCTAACCCTTCACTAGGGGCATCCACAGTCCCAATGATTCATAATCCTCAACCAGGTGTTGTTAATGTAGGGGTTGGTTTGTGCCCATCCTTGATGGGTACCTTCGATTACCAGCCCCCTCAAGGTGATATCAAATTTATATCCAATCATCATAAGGTTGAGATTTTTCACGTTTCGTCATTCCGCACGACTTACTTTGATGACCCGTGGATACTTTCTTCCCCATCAGCCATGATGGATGAGATAGGGAACTCAGGTATGTCCATGCCCTTGTCTACTGCTGAAGTAGTGTACTCTTTAGTCCAGCAAGATTTAGCTAACACTGATCCAACTCCTGCACAAGAGTTAGATCCACTTCTAGAGCCTATTTTGGCTCAGGGTTCTCTCGCTAACGTCGATTCGTTAGAGTTAGTATTTCCTTCTGATGAAGCAGTAATCGAAGCAATGACTAGTTCGAAAAAAACTTGGAAAGATCTTCATCACAGATCATATTTTCTCCCAGAGATAAGCCGAATCGAAGCAGGAGAATTCACCGTTACCATAACGGGAGATCAGTCGTGTCCTATTAATCTCTTAGCTACGCAAGAAATTTATGCCAAGGGAAATATGGAGACTATCGTTGAAACTATACCCATCAACATCTCCCAAAACCCTGGCGTCATGGAGAATGTCTTCGTCGGAGCGGATTGCTCCCCCGAAGAAATTCAAATTTACACGGATCTTTACAATGAATTCCATGACGTTTTTTCCTGGTCTTATAAAGAGATACTAGGCATCGACCCACAAAGAGTCTATCATGAGCTAACTTTGTTTTTTTTCAAGCTCTCTTTGAGATCCAAAAGAAACATCCGAAGATACTATATTTATTCTTTTCGATCTTGTCCGGATTAACTGAGAAAAGTAACCATTATGGAGTCTTCTTTAAGCCCTTTTCAGACTCCTTAAAGATGAAAATATTGTCGAGTGACCTTGTTTCTTCACACTCGTTAAATTGGTCCAGAAGAACATTCCTTAAACGGGTCTCCTTTTAAGCCCTTTTCAGACCCTCTAAAAATGAAAATATTGCCGAGCAATCTTGTGGCCTTTCACACTTATTAAACTGAAATTTGAAGTCACGTCTGTTCGGCAGTAGTTTACCCCTTTTTCGGTCTAGACGGTCAACTATACGAACAAAGGTATACTCTATCGAATTTCCATTCTTTAGAAGAGTACTCTCAGGTATAATTTTATTCCTTTTTTGGGCCTGAGGGACTAAACTTATGAAAAAGAAACCCCCATGGAGTCCATAATTAAGCTCTTTTCAGACTCCCTAAAATTGAAAAGATCGTCGAGTGACCTTATTCTCTCACACTCGTTAAATTAGTCCAGAAGAATATTCCTGACAGAGTCCATAGTTAAGCTTTTTTCAGACTCCTTAAAAGTGAAAAAATAGCCGAGTGATCTTGTCCTTGTCACACTCGTTAAAATGGTTTTGAATTGACATCTAATCGGTGCTAGTTTATCCCTTTTTCGAACCGACTAGACTATCTTCGAAAAAAGTACCCCAATGGAGTTTCCTTTTATGTTTTTTCAGACTCTCTAAATATGAAAAACCACGGAGCTTATCTTCTTTGGGCTCGTTAAACTTACATCGAAGGACATTACCATTGTGTGTTTTATCAACCACATTTGCATACCTTATCCACCAACCTTGTGAGAATTTGCTTCTGCGTCTTAACACCTTTGGCCACTGGAGGATTTTTCCCAAGTATCATTTTACCAGAACATCATTCTTGTCCTTGTGTCTTGAGCTTGTATGTTTTCAATACTCGTTCCTCCATTGTAACGTAATATTCCTTTATTCTTTTTCCAAAATTATCGAAAAGAACAAAAAAATCAAATATATCCCAAAAAGAGGATGGGAAAAGTATTTTCTTTATTGGCAGCATAATGAGTCACCCTTGGATAAAACACATATGTCTGATTGATCATCAAGATATGGGATGTAGTATGACCTTAGGAATATTTTCTCGCTAAATAGAGTTGTTTCCTCCATCGTTTGGTTATTCTTCCAAACATATGGAGAGTTTGCGTTGCCTCCTGCTTTGTAGACTTATGATTAACATATATGCTGCCTACGTCTCATCACTTGTCGTGCTATTCTCCAAGGGAAGTTTTTCACTAATCCTGAGTCGGCCCCTCTGCAATATGTCTCTTTTCCACATACCCGGCCATCCTGAACACCCAATCAAGTCCTTGTTCAAAATCATTGAAGCCTTCAGTCTGATCATCAAGATTATCAATTTTGTCCATGATCAATGAGTCGTCAAAGACCTTTGGGTAGTGCATTCGTACACTCATATTACACTCCTACCTGAGTTTTGAAGTTTTTGAAGTTGTTGCTTGAGCTCTGAAGCACTCATCTCCAACCATCAAGCCTTATCAGCTTCTACGAAGATGGATACTTTGCATGTATATCTTTTTGATTTCAAGATGTAGATCCACTGTGTACTGTTCGCGGCTACACTTTATATAGTTTTATGACATGGATCTACAGTATATTTGATTGGTATCCATGCATTCTATTTTATCCCGAGCATGGGTATGCTCACCTCGGTGAGACATTTGTTATTTTGCAGATGGCACCTCTCGGTTCCTGATCCTTGGGCTCAATCGTTCGGTACATTAGTAAAGATTGGTAATGTATTTCGGCCATCAGATGCTCTTGTGACCTCACACATTAGGGGGCATCGGTTATAACCCTAAATTGCACCACACATGCTTACCTGGCATCAGGCCATCTCATAGACCTTCTTATCCAAAAACTACTGAACAACTCTTCTAAAAAGTCTATTTTTAAAAGTCCACGCTAGCTGGCCCACTACAACCCACATGGATCTATAGTGTCCACGCTAGAAGGCCCACTACAGATCGCGTGGACCTTCAGAATCACGAAAAAATGAAAGTTTTCGACGGAACAAAAAGCTATGGGTGAGTTAACTGAAACTCTCGGCCATGCATGGCCAAAGGTTCGTCCAAAACCCTAGCTTCTTATAGCCTATAAAAGAAGGGGTAGGGGTACCATTTGGAGGAGGAAAAAATATAGCGAAGAAACTTTGCCCATTTACGTATTCCATTGTCCCAACCCTTTAGCCTTTCCTCATGCCAAAGGAGATTTAACGCAAAGCAGTTGAAGGACAGAAGAAGAGGAGCCCAGGATCAGGTTCAAGGAGCAGTGGTCGGTCTCAACTTTTGTAAGTTGATTCACTTTACGTAATAAAAATAATTCTTTTCCCGTCCCAATTCATGAGCTATCTATGATTCGATTGGTTTATGTTTGATTTCTAACCCTTGAGTATAGAAGTAGCATGCATGCATAGTTGTTGTTTGTCTTGAGTGCAGGTCATTTTTGGAAAGAGCAGCGCAAACAAGTAATCAAGAACAACAGAGGATCTACATCGAACACCAGTAATAAGGTAAGTGGTCCTTTTCCATGCATTTACTGAGAAAAATGGGTTTAAATATTGGGATGTAGGTAAAAAGGTAGTTTCTATTCGGTCAAATCTACATGCAAATTCAGACCCTAATTTGCTAGTCTGTAGGGTGTTTTTCCCAACAACACTATTGTAGGTAGATATAATAAATGGGTAGTTAAATATAATAAATGTAAGAGGACTTCTTAGAAGGTTCTACTTCCAGAAGATTCCTCTTCTAGAATGTTCTTAGGTGATGGAATAACTATATAAAGGGGTTCAAGAAATGTAATGAGATATGAAGAGAAATATTGTATTGTGAGTTGTAGCTCAATAGGAGGATGCCCCCTTGAAGAGGCAAGTGAACATGAGAGGATCTCTTCCATAGTAGGATCCATTGTATGGTGTTTCCCTACCTCAAGGGTTTGGTAATAATAAAGTGTGGTTTCTTCTATATTGCTTTGTGGATCTATTGTGCATAAATTATTTGTGTTTTTTATATTTTTAGATCTATTCTAGTTCTTAACAAGTGGTATCAGAGGACTTTCCTTGGAAGACATTGTGGGAAAATATTTTTTATTTTTGCAGATTGTTTCGGAGAAGAAAAAAGAGGGCCATGACATTCCAGAAATTTTTGGTATATTTATGTGCAAAATTTGCAGAAACAAGTTGTATATATAATTTCCTCTCGGAAAAACAACCAAGTTGAAAAAACAAATCGTCCAAAACGGAGTCCGGGATGTCGAGATATTGAAGTTTTAAAATCTGTAATTTTTCAGGGTTTTTCCGCGGATGGTGGGGAATGTTTTTTTTATTTCTGTAGCATATGGATGCCAAATTTTCCCAAACAAATTACATATATGAGTTCCTCTCACAAATTCACCCAATTTCGAAAAAACAATCAACCGAAACAGAGTCCAGGAAGTGAAGTTATGAGCATTTTAAATTCAACATTTTTCTAGGGTTTTTCTAGAAAAGGCCGTGATTTTTTGTCGTAACTTATTGTTCTATTTTTTGGGTTTTTTCATGATGGTTGTGGGACCTAAGAGTTCATAGAGTGATCATATGGATATTTCCTCTCAAACCCTCAAATAAATTCTACAAATTACTGAAGCATTCAAATCTCAATTGTATGACACATTAGATGTCAAATTGGATGGCCTTGCAAACTACCTCAATGATAGTTTTCGTAGTATTCAAGATTCATTGGATAGCATGCAGGAGAGATTTCTTATGGTAGACATCAAGGATGAATATAATCAAGAAATATATGCTTTTTATGATTTGGAGGTCGATTGTGATGATTGGTATATGGATAGTTGTCATTTCTGGGATGACAACCATTTTCATATTTTATTTAATAACTCTAATCCACCTTCTGTAGAGAGTATCAATGTGACAAATCGGGAGCCAATGATTATTACCAGTGTCCATCCTACATATTCTACAGTGATATTATTCCTTCCAAATTCTTCTACGACCATTTTCCACTATGTGGATGGATCTTCTTATTTGGATCCACATGATGGGTGTCAGTCTTTGGAGCATCATTTTCAGTTGGTTATTGGGTGTCGATATCTTCCATGTGGGGTTCACATGAGAAATTGGACATGGGACCCTAGTTTACAATGGCGTTTGGACTACTTCATCATGGTGGCTTCTATTTCTCAATGGGACCATGGTTCTCTAGTCTACTTTAGCATTGTGGTCCACACTTATCCATTGAGGACAACGCTTTCCTAAGGGGGATGGAATGTAAGGTAGATATAAAGTTAGTTGGGGGGGTGGGGGGTGAGGCATAGGGCCCATATTCATAATAGTGGATGCCATTCAATGTAAGGTGGACCAGGTCCACTATATTATTTAATAAGGCCCACTATGGTATTTAGATATAATAAATGAGTAATTAGATATAATAAATGTAAGATGACTTCTTAGAAGGTTCTACTTCTAGAATATTCCTCCTCTAGAATGTTCTTAGGTGATGGTAGTACTATATAAAGGGGTTCAATCAATGTAATGGGATATGAAGATAAATATTGTATTGTGAGTTGTAGCTCAATAGGAGGATGCCCCCTCAAAGAGGCCCGTAAACATTGCTTTCAGATTCAAAGTGTTATTTATGTTATTATTCTCTTATCCTTTCAGTTCTATTGTGGTGAATGTTCTATTTATATTTTTGTTATTCTACCATTTCTATCACTTTATTTCTGTTCTTCATACATTTTATATCTAGTATATTACAAAACAGGAGAGGATCCCTTCCATAATAGGATCCATTGTATGGTGTTGCCCTACCCTAAGGGTTTGATAGTAATAAAGGCGATTGTGCATATTTTTCTTGTATATATGTTGTGGTGCTTTGGTATTCAGTCTTTGGTTCTTAACAAGTAGTATCAAAGCACTTTCTTTGGCAGACATTGTGGGGAAATATTTTTTATTTTCGCAGTTTTTTTTTTTCGGAGAAGAAAAAATAAGGCAACGAAATTCCAGAAATTTTTGATATATTTTTGTGAAAAAATTGTAAAAACAAGTTGTATATTTGAGTTCCTCTCAGAAAAAAAACCCAAGTTGAAAAACAAAATCATCTGAAATGGAGTCTGGGAAGTCAAGATATTGAAGTTTTAAAATCTGCAAATTTTTAGGGTTTTTTCTACGGACGGCGGCGCGATTTTTTTTTTTTATTTCTGTTGTAGTTGGATGCCAAATTTTCCCAAAAAAATTATAGATCTGAGTTCCTCTCACAATTTCACCCAATTTCAAAAAAAAAAATCAGCCAAAACGAAGTCCGGGAAGTGAAATTATGAGGATTTTAAATTGAGCAGTTTTTTAGGGTTTTTCTAGAAAAAACCGTGATTTTCTGTCGTAACTTATTGTTCTATTGTTTAGGTTTTTTCATGATGGTTGTAGGAACAAAGAGTTCATAAGGTTCTTATATGTTTATTTCATCTCAAACCCTCTAATAAATTCTACAAATTACTAAAGCATTCAAATCCCAATTGTATGACACATTGGATGCTAGATTGCATATCCTTGCAGATAACCTCAATGATAGTTTTCGTAGTATTCAAGATTCATTGGATAGAATGCAAGAGAGATTTCTTATGGAGGACATCAGGGATGAATATAATCAAGAAATATATGCTTGGTATGATTTTGAGGTGATTGCGATGATTGGTATATGGATAGTTGTCATTTCTGGGATGACAACCACTTCCATATTTTATTTCATGAGTCTACTCCACCTTATGTAGAGAACATCAATGTCTCACATCAAGAGCTAGTTACCAGAGTTCAACCTGCATATTCTACAACTGTATTGTTCCTTCCATATTCATCTTTGATCATGTCCCACTATGTGGATGATTATTCCTATTTGGATCCACATGATAGGTGTTAGTATTGGGAACATCATTTTCAGTTGGTTATTTGGTGTCAATATCTTCCATGTGGGGTTCACATGAGAAATTGGACATGGGAACCTGGCTTAAAATGGTGGTTGGACTACTTCAACATAGTGGCTTCCATTTCTCTATGGGACCCTGGTTATCTAGTATACTTCATCATTACACTCCACACTTATCCATGGGACCCTGGTATATGGCTATACATCAAGCGTTGAAGACAATGCTTTCATAAGGGGGATGGAATGTAAGGTAGCTAGAGAGGTAGTAGTGGGGGCCTAGAGGGCCCATAGTGATAATAGTGCAGGCCTTTCAATGTAAGGTGGACTAGGTCCACTATATTATTAAATAAGTCCCACTATTGTAGTTAGATATAATAGATGGGTAGTTAAATATAATAAATGTAAGAGGACTTCTTAGAAGGTTCTACTTCTAGAAGATTCCTACTCTAGAATGTTCTTAGGTGATGAAAAAACTATATGAAGGGATTCAAGCAATGTAATGAGATATGAAGAAAAATATTGTATTGTGAGTTGTAGCTCAATAGGAGGATGCCCCCTCGAAGAGGCAAGTAAACATGAGAGGATCCCTTCCATAATAGGATTCATTGTATGGTGTTTCCCTACCTCAAGGGTTTGGTAATAATAAAGTGTGGTTTCTTCTATCTTTCTTTGTGGATCTATTGTGCATACATTATTTGTGGTGATTGTATTTGTAGATCTATTCTAGTTCTTAACAAAAATGTACATTCACTATAATACTTATTTTTGTAGGTTCATGGATTTTCATCCGTGTGGCTGTCATATGTGCTTGGATCACTATTTTTCCTTGATATAACTATTTTTTGCATGATCCCAATCAACACTCTACAAGAGTCATCAAAGTCTCTTATTCCTTGGGGTCACTCACCATCCAGGCCCAGGCTCAGGAATCACCTTCTCTCCAATACAATCCCTCGGGTGATCCATCTTTCCTTGCCAAGGTTTTCTCACACAAGAAGAATTTATGAGACTTCACTGAGTCTTACAGTTGAGGAATCCCTCTAACTTTCTCTATCGAGGCATCCCTTCAGCCCTTGTCACCACAAAAAGTAATTATCTATGGAGATCATTGCTTATCACAGGGTTCTCATGTCACAACAATAGCCATTTTTCCATGCTTTATAGCTTGACATCCCTCATCTTTCCCTCCAGGATAGATCTGTTGTCTCACTTGTATCACATGCAGACATTGAATTCATGAGATACCATCATCAGTTTCAATCAAACCTCTTCAATCTAATGTCCACATATTTTAAATTTCATTTATCAATATTTGAAATTTTTTCTATACAGGAACCAAATTTCTACAAGCCTAATGCTTCTTTCTTAGGGTAGTTTGTCTCTTTCATATGTAGCAAGCATTGGTATTCCTTATGGTATTAGTTTTCTACCATATTCAAGACTCTTCTTCCTATAATTCAACTTCAATCAGCCAAACAAATTTTTAGTTTCCCATGCACATATATTTTCATTACACCTTTACAATGGCATCACAAACAATTCTTAAATTGTGCATACTAACAATCAAATCAATTTTATCTATTCATTGATATAAATTAAAAGGAAATATCATTCCTTACACATGCTTCATTTCATCATACCAAACCTTTCCAAATTCAATTCAACATTAAGTGAATTTAATCAATGTGCCAATTCCCATGGCCATATTCACACATAATGCACCCCTGCATTGAATTTCAGATTACCACATTTCATATTAGGAACTCTTTCCATGGTGTGATGGGTCTCATCCAACCTCTTCACCACATGAATTCTCTATCTACATTCCTTATTACATCAGAACTATATTTCCTTCTTTAGGTTGATCATGACCTCAATCTGCATATGGAATTAAAAATTTCATATGAATGCATTCAATCATTTTTATTTTTTTTTATCAATCAAGGTGCCAAGGTTCGTGGCCACCCATGTTTCCTCTCTTTACCATTGTTAAAAATATGGTAGGATATTGGAAGGTCTTCCTTCCATACTAGGCAGTCCATTACTTGCCTTCTTATACAAACATGTATATCATCAAATAATAAAAACATTTCATAAGGGATTCTTACCCAATCCCTTTTAAATTCTTATGTCACATGGGCATGAACATGTGTGTACTTGTTCTGGATTCAAGCTCCCTTTCTGACATTACCTCATCAGTGGTGATTTATGGGTACTCTCCAAGTCCCTTCATCAATATTTTAACATCATCATTCTTTTATTTCTCCTCTTCTTGAGGTTGTCAACCATTGGTAGTTGTATTTCCTCAACAACTCCAATCATTTCCTATACATAACATGCATGATCAAATTCAAAACTATGTCAGTTCTCATGTAAATAAAAATGCATGTATCGTAGTATTTAAGACATTTTCAATTATGTTCTAGAATGTATGCATGTGTTCTATCACATTATCCTTAATGTTTTCATGAGTGCAAACACACTCGATTTTCAGTTGTTTATACAATCACACAATTTTCATCATTCTCATTCTAGAAGAATTTACAAAACCAACATTTCAATCTTATCATCCCATCAAGAGAGGAGTTAAGGGGTTTTCCTTCCTTCCAACTTCTTTTCACAATCAAGGAACTTTCAACTTAACTGAACTATTTCAAAGGCCTTACTGCCTTTTCATAATATAACTTAACCAAGCTCATTCATTTAAATCTATTCATTATTTTATTTTTCCTTTACCATTTTTACTTGTTTTCATAGCCATTCTTTTAGGGTACATAACTTTGTCTCATACATCAGAGTTTTAAAGTAAGATAAGTATTCCACCTTTTATCCTTCTTTGTTTTAGCAATATATCCCTCTTGGGATCTTCCTTCTCTCTTCCTTGAGAAGGCTTAGTCAAGTTCATATTGACTTTTCTAGATAAATTAATATGCTACAACAACAAGATTTTGGTTGAAAAATTAATCATGAACCAGTGCATTCGGCACATTACCAATCATATTGGTCACTATTCATTGGCATGTCTCCCATGCATGCATTATGTTTTAGAATGTAATCCAGGATTCTTGTATAATTAGACTTTGCATCCCAATGTTTATTATTTCAGCGGTCCTTAAGATTATTGTAACTTTGTTCTCCAAACATAGTGCTTCACATAGTCCCTCCACAAGAAATTCTTCAACATGAAACTCTTTTTTTGCATATCCATCACTATCTGAGATGACCTCAACTTTTTTATTTTACAAATTCCCCCAATTTTACATAAGGAATATAAGTATGCATTCCTATTATGCATTTCATATTTACATTTAAATAGGTACATCCAACATTCTACATTTATAATGTGCTTTTATGCACTCAACCACATGCATCAGTATGTTTTGTGTCTACTATAGGCACACTTCCTAATTTTATAAACATATTTACTTTTCAACATTATTTAACTCATGATTGTTCACAATCGTCCCCATGCCATCCTCAAGGAAAAATCATGTTTCCTTCTATCATAACAATAGAGCATTCTTTCTTATTTATTCTTTCAGAAAGTTACTTTAGCTCTTCCTGAAGAAAATGGAGTGCATCCTCCTCAAACTATTGTTTGAACAAGACAATTCATACCCTCCTACATAGGGCCATCCATGGCATTACTCATATATGGAAAGTACACATCTTGTCTCATAACCTACTTGATTAGGAAGTCATGTCATTTTATTAATATATATATATATATATATATACACTAAGTATGTGCATCACTTTCACCTCTTTTCATTATTCATTCACTTTCATTTAATATCATCCTATTTTGGTGAGTACATGCAGTCCTTTGTATGACTAGTCTCACAAATAAAATCATAATTATGTTTCCCTCTCTCACGGCAACAACTAGCAAGAAGTTACTCTTTCTCGACTGTTATAAAAGCATCCCAAAATTTAGAAAATATAAGTAAGTAGTTACAACACTACCTAAGGTAGAAAAACAACCATTCTAAATTTTCTTCATGCCTCACTTCCATTTCTTGGCCATCATGCCTCTACAAAACGGAATCCTTCCCCAAACTCCCTCTTATTACCACTTGATTCTACCAACCATACCCATACGGTTTCCATCCACCTATGGATGTCAATATGACCCATTGGTCATCTATAAATGCTCTAGGACTTCTTGTACCATACTTTATGTCAACCTTTAATTAGTCATTCTATCTCATCTTCACAGGGTTATATACAATAACATTATCAACATTTTAACCATGTTGTTATTCTTAGCATATCATGTACACCAAGAACTTTACCCCTTCCTATAATGAATATGTGTTCCAGATATTTTCCTTTTGCAATCATTTGCATGGGCAAGCCTTTAGGTCAATAGGTTTATACATTTCCTTAATACATCCATGAGCTCAAAATCAGCTCATATGTTAAATTTATCTTCCTTTTTTATGAGGATAAGTAACAATCCAAAGGAATCTTCTTACATTTTCTTAATTAGCTCATTCCAACAACAAATTTCTACCATTCTAGGTCCAATAAACAGACCTCACACTTATTCATTAGCCCTCTGATGATGAGGAGTTATATACATAGGTTTTAGTCCTTTATTAAACAAGTAATTATAACTTCTAATGATCCTATCAGTCCATACCAAATTCCCTTAACCACAATGAAATTATTCATAAGGGTCTTATCCCTTATGTCTGTGTGTGTGTGTGCGTAACCATTGTAATTATCAGGATTCCAATGGCCCTCACTTACAAGAAAAATTTCAACTACTATTTCATTCATTACTTGAACTTGAGTAGTCTTTATCATGATTTTTCCCTTTTTTCCATTCAGATTTAGGTCTTATCATTAATTCTTACTATCGTATTTCCACTATTGTAGGGATAGCCATCAATCCAATAGGTCGACAATTTAATCCCTCTGTTGTAGTCATCATGTTAAGATTTATGTTCTAAAATTTTTAAAACAATCAATCTATAGTCCTTATCCTCAAGGATTTAATGCAGATAATAATCAACCCTCTCAAGGTATAAACACTTTTCAAAAGAATCACCTTAACCTTTCTATACTATTCCTATGACTAGTCTCTGGCTCATCCTAGTCTAGTGTTTGAACCATGCTTTGATACCACTTGTGACACACCCAACCCCCTAAGTACCCCTTTAAGGGATGGGATATTAAATTTGTTCCCTTATTGAACCTCCCCAAAATCTCTTAAAAGGGGCACCATCATCTTCTTCTCGCTGAGATATTTCCAACGATTGTAAGTTTTCTCAAAACAGAGCTCTAGATCAAAAGTTATGGCCTTTTAAATATTTGGGTTTTAAATGGCCAAAGGCCTCTGTATTGCCATGTGGCTCCCACATGGACTCCACGTCACCCATATCATATGACATTACATTAACATGGACACTGGTGTGGCTCCTGCCACCTGTTCCATCTAGTTATCATATTATCGAGCCTTGACCCTCTACGCGCCCAACACGTTTCTACAAAAAACTCCTGGCACCTAATTTAACTAGGTTTTGACACCTACCCACCAGACATTGGCTTGGTTATGTTGGATGACTTCATCTTGTGACATCAGCTCTAAATATCTCGGGGCATTGGATCCTTCCACATTTTCATATCCCAAAAGGCCCGATCCAACATGAGTTGGCATCTCTGAAATGCAACGATACCAAAACCTACCACATGGCATGACTGGTGGTCCTATCATCACCTACCACCGGGTGTGACATGTGGCACTAATTTTCCCCATGGAGCTCTTCCCATAAATTATAAAACCACTTGAAACATTTCACATTCTACACTTGACACGTGGACATCCACGTGGGATGACGTGGTACACACATCACCAAAGGATGATTGGCTTGTCCAACAAGGATCTAACATTTTTCCACTCCTTATTTGTTGAATGACGTCATCCGATGTTATCTCGGATATTTTTGGCATCAACTATCAGTCTTTTTCATAAGGCCTAATTCCCATAGTCTCCTGACAGCCAAGATTCGATTACAGTTGGCATCTTGGGGAATGTGGCCCTATCTGGTCATCCCACCTGGCATGACACATGGCACCTGTACCACTTGAAATTTGGAATTCATTTTCCACTGAGGCCTTCGTCCAAATATGCCAAATCAAGCTAACATGTGGCACGACTGAGGGGTGACATGTAGCCCTCCCTTTACATGACATGTTGCGCCACCAGGTAATCGTGAACATCAGGACTGCAACCCCTTACTAAGCTCCTCTAGACTAAAACCCCCACATTCTATCATCCTGGGATTATGAGATAATTAATTAGGGTGATAACATCATTAAGGGATAGATTGTCGCATTGATTCTCAAGGTCATAGGTCTACGAGATCTATGACTGAGATCGTTTATGCTCATATCAGACGGTTTTCAGGGTTTCATTTCATGATTCTAGTGTGGTCGTGAATCCAAGCATCGGAAAATGAATATTACCCTATCAATCCACATATCGACAATTCTTGTATTGACATATTTTAGACTGCGACAATTTCCCTATATCATGTAACCTAAAATTCCCCGAGGTCTATTGTCTATGGATTACGAGGTGATTAAGGATCATTAATCATGTGGTTACAACCCCCATTCTTCACCATGAGATATACGACTTATATTTGGTGGCTCATATATATGACGGCTCATGTTTAAGGCGCTCTTCTAAATGCTTGAGACTAATCAGATTCCACACTTGACTTTCCAGTGAATCAAATGTTGAAAAGTGTCAATATATTGACCTCTTTCCTACCATGTTGGTGCGACATGTCACTCCTNTCTCTCTCTCTCTCTCTCTCTCTTGGTTTTATACTTATAATTAAAGGTTTGGAACCTTGGTCCCCAAATAGAAATGTATTAGGACTTCCCAAGAATTTGGACTTAAAATTCTTCATGGATTCGGTGTTTCAGTATCCTGGGATGTTATCCTCCCTCCTGATATTTTACAAATATATATGGTTGATATCTCTTGACCGATAAATCTAATGGTTGACAAACCAGGGTGATGATACAAAGGTTGGAGCCTGACAAGGCCCAAACTCAAATCATCCACAAACCAAGATCTGGCAAGTGTCATGCGAGTGACACTGTGGCTACCACGTTGGAACTACACGTCATGATGAAATCACACTCTCTCTCTCTCCCTCGGGCCTAGGTAATAGGGCATGGAACCAAGGGCTGGAATCCTTGTCCCTGGATATCGGGTAGCAAGAATTTTAAACGTAACCCTATAGGAAAAAGTGTCAATATCTGAGATCCAACAAGATCTGCATGATAGAGATAAATGCTCGAGGTTATCTCCACCTTCAAATACAATGGATACGATAAATCATCAATTTACACAAGAGTTTCATATGGTAAAGTCTTCCTTGGATGGTTGATATTTCCTCCCATTTTTGGATCGATGGCTACTATAACTCATCAATTTATTCAACAAGTCAAAGGAACTAGGAAGGTATTTTGGACTTAGAAATATTGTAACCCTCCACAACACTTTCTCGTCGGACTTCCTATCATGGTATACTCGACCTCTCTCGACTCATTTCTCAGTAGATGCTAATCTCACTGCTTGTCCATCATTTTACAGATTGGGAAAAAATAGGGACTATTAGCCTTCCTTAGCCCCTGATACACAACACCACCACAATTTTCCATTCAACATAAATTCAAATGTAAAGGTTGGTCAATACATCAAGCATCATTACTAATCAATTAAGCATGCACATACACAACACGTTTGCAGGTAGCCAACCAGGGATGATTTTAAGGATGGAAATTTATTTTAAAATGTAGAAACCTTGGTGAATCTTACTAATCCTTCATATGTCAACTATAAATTTTTGGCAATATTTTTGTAAAAATATTCAAATTTATGAGTATTTTATATAGTTGTTATAAAATTTTGGCGATTTTTAAGGTAAAATAATTTTATCCTATAGAATTTGGGTGAATCATTTTTAAAACAACAAATCTCCTTTTTGGAAAAACCATGGAAAATTAGCCCATGGGCGAAATGTAGCCCCTAAAATCATCCCTGTACCTAACTATTTATTTTAACTCAATTACACAATAGATAAGGAATACTTATCTGTTACAATATTTTAACCATCCAAGTGACTGTGTTTGTTCTATTTTCTACGCAATCGTAGGCCCATATGAATTCACTCTTATCACTTTGGCCACCCCCGTGTCAAGCCATGATACCACCAGGAACTTCTTCACTCACTCATTCATTTCTTGTTGCAACAATATATCTCTCTTCCTTGGTTCTTCTATAGACCCCTCCTTAGAACTCCTCTTAAGTTCCCCCTCTCGTCCAGATATTTTAGCTCCCCGGTCTCTCCTCTCTCTTCCCTCGTGTTCTTCTCTTGCACTCCCCACTTGGGAAAGGTTCTCTATTGTCCTTCTATTTCCTCTGTTAGAAGTTAGCTCGTGGGTCAATCATGGGGAACCCATGGTGATCTTTCTTGATTTCCTCTAGTTGATAGTTTTCTATCACCTTAGGAATGCATCCATGCTTCCATTCGTGGAGGTGTTTAGTTTCTCAACAACTAACCTCCCTCATTAACTAATTTACCTTGAAATTGGGGCTAAGGAAAATAACTTATTGTTTGTAATTCAAATATTTCAGCAAGGGGAAAATTGGGGCATATTGGCATGATGAACCCATTCTCTAATTTTCCTAGCTCCGAACGAATTGGAAACCCCACGTCAAAGGGAAGCTATTTATTTTCTTCTATGGAAGATGTTTCTTAGATTTCCTTTTCCAGTACAAGGAGGAACAAGATTTTATTTTTGGAGGTGAGTCGTATTACCTTATATCCAGGGGAATGTATTTGAACAAGTGTTCACCTAATTTCAATCTAGAGAATGAAATCCCATTGGTTGTTCTAGTCTGGGTGAGGCTTCCTCACCTTCCTTTGCATTGTTGGAGTGATGAATCTTTCAGATGCATTGAAAATTATCTAGGGTGATATATGGACATAGCTAATCCAAAACAAAAACTATTTTCATGTGTTAGGATTTGTGTTGAGTTTGACCCAGAAAAAGATCTCCCTCAAGTAGTGATGATAAACTTGTATAAATAGAATCATATCCAATAGTTGAACTATGAATATTTTCCCTTTAACTGTAAATCCTATCATGGATATGGTCATTTCACCAAAAACTACGAGAGAATAGAGAGAGAGAGAGAGAGAGAGAGAGAGAAACAATAGGACAATGACAAGGAGTATCAGTGGAAAATAGTAGGTTGGAAGTCTAGATACACTATTAATATGGAGGAGAAATACCAAGCTACGACTCGAAAGGCCCCTACATCTGCCTCACCAGGAAAACCCAAGTGGGAAAACATGATCTTCCTTAAATACGATGGGAGTGCACGTAGATAAAGGTGATGCCTTGAATAATTATTATATAGTTAATTCTCATAATTAGATTGATTTATAAGGTTACCCACATGTCCAAAAATATTTAGATCCCTCATTGTAGGAGAAACCTTCATTCCAAAACTTAGAGGTAGTGCATTCCATTGTTGAAACTTTAGAAGGATCTCATCGCATGGGTATTAAGGTCCATTTCCATGAACCGATAATGGTAGGAGGGGAAGAGGCCATGAGTAGTGAGGACAATATTCCTTCCATGGGTGTGGAAGAAGTGGATAACTATAAATATGTAGATTCAATATTTATAGATCCCATATATACAGAATCATAGTTTGTATAGCCTAATAAGGAAGAATCGATGCATGAGGGATGAGATCTCAGAGGAAATAATTCTACATAGATATAGAATAAAATCGACTCATACATCGAGGGAAGAATAGGAGAACAAGGATATCATGATGGGTTCCCAAAATACTTTTGATATAATGATTGGTACTGGACAAAAACCTTCTAAATATGTTGGTAATAATTCTCCTACTAGAGGAGGTAGTTTGAATACCCATGGAAAATAATGATTATAGTATCTTGGAATTGCAGGGGTTTAGGTAGTGCTCCAAATGTTGTTGTAGTCAAGGACCATATTAAAACTGAAAATCCTATGATACTCCTAATCCAAGATAATAAAATAAATTCCTCGAAATCATTCAAAATAGGGAAACTATAGTGGATAATAGATGAAGGAATTGCAAAATACTCAAAAGGTGTTTCAGGGGGCATATGCATTCTTTGGAACCCTAGCTGGTAATTATAGAATCCTCCTTTCAAAATTTGGAGATTGAATATCTTTAAACTTATTCAAAATAAAAACTACATTTTGACTAAGTTTAAATATATTCAATCTAGGAAATTCATAAGTATATTCAATATTTATATGTCGATTAGTTACATGGAGAAAGAAATTTGTTGGATATCCCTTTAAATCCGTCAAATTATAAATACATATATGATTGTATAATAGTTGGAGATTTTAATGTGATTTTACAGAACTCATAAAAGAGGGGGGAAAGTGTAGTTCATGATATTTTTAGGGAGAATATGAAGGATTTAATTAGTGGATGGCACCTTGTGAATGCCAAGCCAGTGAAAGGAAAGTACACTTGGACCAATAATAGATCTGTCCTAGGTTAAATATAGATTTTTAATCCACAATAATCTTTTGTTACATGATTAAACCTTTAAATATAAAAAATTTCCTACCATTGTTTCAAATCATAAGCCTATCTCTCTTGATTTCTAAAGCTTCCTATATTATGGACATTTTCCTTTCTAGTACAACCTCCTATGGATGAATTCTGAGGAATAAATTGAACAGGTTAAGATTTGAAAACTTGGATACTTGACACTCCTATTGTAGTAAACATTCAAATATATAAGAGATAATCCACCATAAAAATTCAAAAATAACCCTAAACGAAAATACACCAAACATTCACCATGAACAACACCAAGAATATAGATAAAAGAACCCTTACGGTAGCATAACACCATCAAATACTTCTTATGGAAGGGATCACTCCACAAGACATTCTTTCTACAATAAAATGCAACTGAACACATATCTAATACAATGATAATCCTCTTTATTTATACTTTATCATGAGTATTCTTAGGGTTCTTATGCCAACTACCCCTTATTATTATATTATTTCATTTTCATTACATAGTGTGCCTATTCCAATATTATGGCCATATTACATTTAGTATCCCCTAAGGTACCCTATATTACCCCATATTATTCTCCCTAAGTACATTACATTACATTCCCCCTTAGTATGTTTCGTCCTCAAAATATGGGAAGAAGCCTTATAATATTCCCTACTAAGAAATGTAGTCAATTGGTACCATGCATGAGCATCCATCCATCCTAGTGGAATGTGGACATGGGTTCCAATTATGTCGTTTCCTCGATCTCTATTTATTATTTGGATCCATGTCTTTGCCACACTACTATGATATCTCCATGCATTTCTTTTAGTCCTCCATGTGCCCCCATACTGGTTTTTCTCTAGTTCCATTTTGATCCATAATATATTTGTTGATACTCATGCCCTTGTCTTGATGATTGTGTCGAGCTACAGATATACCATGTAAATCAACATTTAATTGTCAACCCGGGAAGGTAGACTTAGAGGAACCAACACAGGAAATGCAGGGCTGAAGAGGGGGTTTAAAGAATTCCAAACTAGTCCCTGAACTGTTAAAAGAATCTTGCTGAAAGAAGCTACTGTACTCTACTCTGTTCTGCACGCGTTTGCACTACTCTGTACTACTTGGTACTAACTGGTACTGTTATGTATATGCATGTAAAAGATAAACCGAAAACAACTAAGTTCTTGCTACTTATCACTCCACACAACTCAGCAACCATCCTATGAAACTTTCTATTGTAATCAAATGAAACTTCTCTATCTCATGAGATATCCGAACCAATTCCTAAATGTTAAGCAGTCTAAATGTGAAAACTGAAGAAGTGAAATCAATGGCTGAAAAGATAATGTTAAACCCTCGGCTGCAATGAAATGAAATACTACTTCTATTAAACCAACGGGAAAACTGCTGAAAGATAAAATCAAATCTGGAGTCTACTGTAAATGCCATATATACACAACTTTGTTTCCATCGAAGGGGGCCATGCCTTCTCTGTCAACAAGCCGTTCTCTAAATCAACACATACTGGGAAATAAATAACCCACAACAAACTTACAAACAACAGCAGTCGAATTCATGGGACTCTTAACTATTTCATTGAGAATAAGAACAATACAAAATGCTTGGAGGTTCGATTTATTTTTCTATTCCCCTATCTCGTCTATGCTCTGTCTATCTCCTTTTTCTCAAACATAGCAGCGTTAGATCCCCTCTAAATATTTCTCTACATCTTTTTCTCCAGCATAGAAGCTCTCATCTCACGTTTTTCAACCCTCTAGAAATGCCTCGCATCTCTTTACATACGTTCCAGATCTCTGGCAATGTTACATAACGTTTCCATCTCTCTCTGGCAATGTTACACCACGTTTCAGATCTCTGGCAATGTTACATAACGTTTCCAACTCTCTCTGGCAATGTTACACCACGTTTCAGATCTCTGGCAATGTTACATAACGTTTTAGATCTCTGGCAAGGTTACATAACGTTTCTGACCTCTGGCAGTCGTGGCTTTGTGCCCTAGAAGTTATAAAACGGTTTTAAGAATATCACCGGAGGATGAGACACGTTTTACACAGTCAATCATGCCACGATTTCCTTCCTTGCGTTATGCACAAATTTAAATGCTTGATGCCAGCTGTTTCAACGATTCAAACAAACGGTTCCCCCCAGGGCCAAGCTCCATTGAATACAGAGCAAGCTTTTGTCCAATGATTGAAACAGTTGTGCTCCAAGGCCCTTGACTTCAGAAGGATATGCTATCTATCCAATTTGCCAGCCCATCATACCATAAGCTTTAGAAAAAGAGAATACATTGATAATGTGTGG
>ML808049.1:41218-56272 GCA_009831015.1 Picea engelmannii
TCCGTATTATTTACAAGCAGAGGGAGGAGTGGGTGAAGGGAAAGACAAAGATGTGGGATGTCTTTCTTGATGATATGGGTTTGGACGACAGTGTTGCGTTGGCATTGGCCAACATGGATCTTAATGACCCAGTGCTAGAGCCGGTCCCTTTTGAGGATGATATTCCTCTGGAGGGGTCATCCTCCAGCAGCAGATTCAGTTCCACAGATTGGATTGGATGATCATGTAGAGAATCCGAAGATTGGAAGAGAGATCAGTGGTGACAACGTTGATTTTGATGATGATGACATGGAGCCAAAGGACTACTGACCAATGACCAATGACAGTCTCATGCTATGGGATTCTTCCATCTACGGTTCTAGTATCTAGTTCTACCTTATTTTGTATTTGCCACTGGCATTCCCACCTATAGTAGCCTGTAGGCTATAGGTTGTAACTTGTAGCAGTGACTCAGGAGTTGGTGTCTATGTAACACATTTTGATTTTGATGACTTAATAAGAAAACTACAATTTATGGTTTGAATTTCTTGTGTGTTTCAAATTTCAATGTTTGTCGTTATGATTTTAATATTTATAATTATCACGATTCATGATTTATGTTAGTACTAGTTGTATGATTGATTAATGAATTTGTAATATGTATCATCATCATCATTCGCGTAAAATTTAAATGTTTACAATTTTATTAATTATTTAATTCTTGTATGTGTAATTCATAATTTAATATCTATATATCTATATATATATATTTCCTCGGAAAAAAGCGTAATTTTATTCATCCGGAGAGACAATTACATTTTGTAGGTGCTAGTTTAGCACATTCGAAAGCATAAATGAAGAGTGATGGTTTGCACCATGGAAACTGTTGATCTGTTGATAGTTTTGCGGACCATAATTTGGTGTACCAATGACTTTCTTCATGCCTAGAGTCTAGTCATATGCTACTAGAGTGTGCAGATTAGAGATGCAAATTACATCAAAAAAATAATACATCCCAGTAGTAATTCAGAGTACTAAAGCTGATATCATATGCCAAAAAATACATAGTAATCTTGTGGATTAGTGTGCTGTAGATTGAGTTTTATCTTCAATGAAGGGTCTGTGGAAAAATGCACGAACTGTATCTCCTTTTGTTTCTGTGAAGTGCCATTGCCCAAAATTGAGGTTGAGCCCTTCCTTGGACAGTGTATCCGCTATGACATTCTTGTTCCTGTAAACATGTTGGATAGAGAAATGGTCAAAAGTATCCAACAAATTATGAGTCTCCCTCAGAATAGGCTGCAGTAAGATATTGTGGCAATGTTGTTTTTTTTGTACCCAGTTTATTACATTCATTGAATCACCAAATAGTTGTATGGATTTTAGATCAAATTCTTTTGCTGTTTTGAGTAGAAGTAGGAGTCATCAGTTCTGGATAGTTGTTGGTGCCTTTCCCAGTCCCATTTTTATTTTGTAAGAGTGTGTGTTTGTGAGATGTAGGAGAGTTCCTCCCCCACAAAGTGAATTTTTTGAAGCCCCATCAAAGTAGGCCCAGGCTATGGAATGATCTATGGTTGCAGTCAGAGAGATTCGGATGCTGGGAGCATTCTTTTCCTGGGGGAAGTGTTCCAAAATGGAGAGGCTTTGGGCTGCAACTAGTTCGGTTACCGTGGAATTTTCTTGAAATATTGCTCTGTTTCTAGCCAACCAGACTCCCCAGCTGATTAGGAGAGACGGGGCTTTTAGTGTCTTATGAGAGGCTTCGAGTAGCTAGGATTTCCAAGTAGAATCCAACGTTTGTCCATTCCATTCACAACTTTGTCGCAGTAATAGAGCGACATCCCTCTAGACTTTTTTGGTAAATAGATAGGTAATGAGGATGTGGTTTAATGTTTCAGAATCCCCTTTGCATAATGAGCACCAGCCTGGCCCTTGGATCTGGCGTTTTCTCATTTTGTCCCAGGTTGGTACCTTGTTAAATAGTGTTGTCCACATGAATAGTTTGGATTTCAGTGGAGCTTTGAGTTTCCAAAGTCCTCTCCACCACCAACTCGGTTCCTCCTATAGGTGGTCAACGCTGAGGGTTGTGTATCCCAATTTCGGTGCGTAGACTCCATGTGGGGCTTTTTGCCATACCAACTCGTCAACCAAATCCAGGAGCCTGATGTGGTCCCTCTGAAGAGCGAATATATAGTTGTCCCACTGAATTTTTAAGTCACCTTCCAACCCGAGAGTCTTAGCACTGTGCCAGCCTTTATTCCATATATTTGTGGATCTCGGGTTAATGATTTGGTTTAGTTTGTTAAGACCCCTGTGTATGTAGCCAGTCCTGTAAGTTCTGAGATAGGGAGTGGGCATTCCCACTTCCTGGCCAGGGATCGAATCCAATGCGAAGTTTGTCACCCCTTCCAAATGATAGAGCAGTTGGGAGTATTTTTGAGTATATTCCCATGAGCATGACAGCGACGACAACAGAATGGTGTGCTCTCGTAGTTGAGGATTTGAGCCCTGGTGCGTCCCCGGTCTGTGATGTTGAGTTCCTTACGAAGCCCTCCTCTGATATTCAGTGAAACCAGGATGCGGGCCAGGGGCATCTCCCCCGTCTCCCTGAAGGTAAAATCTGCGTCCAGGTAGTTTCCTAGCGCATTATCGATAGCCTGAAAGACCTTTTCTGACCAAAGATGGGGTGGGAGTCCAGGTAGGTGGACCCAATGGAAAGGAATCCACTCGCATGCACGCTGCAATGAAGGTTGGATCCCAAATCTTTAGTAGTACAGGGGAGGAATCAATGGACCAACAACTCGTGAGGGCTCGGGTTTCTTGAGCTGCAATCCACTCGCGTGCACGCTGCAATAAAGGTTGGATCCCAAATCTTTAGTAGTACAGGGGAGGAATCAATGGACCAACAACCCGTGAGGGCTCGGGTTTTTTGAGCTGCATTGGCAAGCTTGGGTTGCTTGAGCTGCACTGGAAAAAGTGATGAGGAACCAACCCCTTTATAAGCGGCGAATTTGTGGAGGAGCGGGTTGGGTCGAGCTCTAGGTAGTGCGTGCCCAGTTTTTTAGTGTTTTCTCACTAAAATGCCTCCCGCAAACTTTCCCTACCACAGATTTATCTGCAAGCTCCAAAACTTCCACCATTGAGAGGTCCTCGCCTAGGATGAGGTTAGAAGAGTCTGATACAACCCCGATGCACTTGTTTATTTTCCTGCGCCTATTCGAGGAGTGAGGGTCAGGGTCCTCATTCAGAGCGTTAGGAACAACTTCCCCATTGCCACCGTCTTCTAGAAAATCCTAGCCATTCAGATTTGATGGTTGGAGTTAAGTGCCAATAAAGCCCGCACATGTACTTCCAATGATGGATTCAGATACAAAACCCGAGCCTGCGTTTGGGAAGAAGCAGGAGTCCTGGAGGAGAGGATCAAGCCGGTGCGCGTCAAGATTGGGTAGTGCCGCCTCAAGCTCTTCCAAGGGGGGTCCTTCGCAAGAAGGGGAAAAGGGAGGGGGATCCGGTAGGAAGACAGGGGGGGAGGAGGATCGAGGAACCCAGAAGGGATTGAACTTTGGAGCCGAGGATCCAGACAGGGAGAGGGGTAGAGAACCAAGGGTTAATACGGTGTCTGACTGCTTGAAGGAGTTGAAAGGAGGGCTTGGCTGTGAACCTTCGGTGGCAGCCGCAATAGGGGGTTCCCTGGAGAAAATTTGCAGAGGAGTAGGGTCGGGAGAGATAGGACGAGACGGAGAGCGAGCTAGTGTGTGTAAGGAGGACGAAGCAAGTTCAGAATACCCCCAAAGGGTATAAGCCTCAGAAGTCGCCAGGTACCTCGGGAGACTTGGTGAGGGCTGCCACCTGTCGGGAACCAGGGCAGGGTTTCAACAAGGTCTAGGGTGTAGTCCACGTCCTCTTCATAGGTTTCCATTAGAGCTAGAGGGGTAGGTGACTGTTGGAGAAGATCCTGACGAGATGGCAGGGAGCAGGAGGGAGAAATTGTTCACCGCAGGGAGGGGAAAGCCAAGAAAGTAGGCTCGTCGTTTGGAAGGGTGAAACTGTTCACCGCCGGGAGGGGGATTGCTGAGAAAGATAGGCTCGTAGTTAGGGTGGGAGTAGAGAGTAGCTGCGGAGAAAACCACAGAGAGACCGCGCCATCCTGGAAATCAAAATATTATTATCAATACCAACTTTATCTTAGTCCATTCCAAATTCACTATATCTATCTATCTATATATATATATATAACGTATCTATATATATTGATATATAGATATATAACGTGTCCTCTGTGTCCTGTTTTCGGGGGTTTCCATGCCCATGTTCGACACTCGTATTTTTGTGTCCTCCGTGTCCCGTGTCCACGTATTTGGTGACTTAGCTAACTACCATAGTGGGCCTTATTTAATACTATAGTGGACCTAGTCCACCTTACATAGAATGGCCTCCACTATTATTACTATGGGCCCTGCGGGCCCCCCCACTACCCCTATAGCTACACTACACCGGGATAGCTTGAAGGACCGATTTGATGAGAACCAATCTGGTTGCAAGGTTGAGGGATCTGAAAGTCCAGTTGCTTAGGCGATTAGAGAGAGATGGGAGAAGGGTGTCCCAAGAGATGCTATGAGAAACCACATCGGAGAGGGGAATGCTAAGGTAGTTGGACAAAAGGGAGCTGTTGGGTATTCCCAGAAGTTAAGAGATGTGTTGTTGGACAACAGGTGGAGTGTTAAAGAAAAAGAGTTGGGATTTATCCAAATTAAAGGTTGTGCCAGAGGCTTCACTAAAATCGGAGAGGATAGTTTTGAGTTTAATGGCTTCCTGAGCAGTAGGGGTGTTCATTAACAAGGTATCATTCACAAACTGGCTATGAGAGGCAACAAGTTGCAGGTCGTGTAGAGGGAGACTTTGAATAGATCCATCCTTTATAGAATCTTTGATATAGCGTCCCAAGCCTTCTTCCATGATGACAAAGAGAAAGGGGGAAAGAGGGTCCCCTTAACGGATGCCTCTGGAAGGAGAGAAAGGTTGGGAGGGTACTCCATTAACCAGAATAGAAAAGAAGGTAGAGGAAGTGATTTTCAAAATCCAAATGATCCAATCCCTGCTAAAGCTAAAAGTTGCGAGAAGGAAGTGCATTAATTCCAACCGAGGCAATCAAAATCTTTTGAGAGATCTAGCTTGATGAACATTCCTAGGATGCGAGTGGTTTTGAGCAAATGGATCACTTCATGGACCAAGATGACATTGTCCAAGATTTGGCACCCCTCCACATATCCCGACTGATCCTTGGAGATGATGAAAGGGAGGGTGGGTTTAAGCCGGAGGGCAATAACTTTAGTAATTATTTTGTAGATGACATTGCATAGTGCAATGGGTCGAAATTTCTTCGGGTGAGTGACTCGTTCTTCCTTTGGAATAAGAGTGAGGAAAGTAGCATTGAGAGCAGAGAGGACTTGCCCCGAGGTCCTGGACTCCTCCACAAGTTGCTAAACCTCTTCTCTTATCATCGACCAACATAAATGAAAGAAATCAGTTGTGAAGCTGTCTAGTCCTGGTGCCTTTCCCAAGGGCATTTCCTTGACAGCCTGATCCACCTCTTCCTGCATGATTGGCCTCATTAGGGCTTGGTTTTGTTCAGGCGTGATGAGGGTTGGTATATGCTGAATTACTCTATTGATGGCTGGGGTTCTGTCAATGGGCGACTTCGATAAAAGATGTTTATAGTATCTTACCAGTCCAAGATTGGGTTTCCCTGTTAATCTTCAAGCTTTGTGATGCGATTGGTGTAGCGTCTGTGCACCATGGAGCGATGGAATAATTTTGTATTCCTTTCCCCTTCTTTAAGCCATTTCACTTTGGATTTCTATTTCCATAGTATTTCCTCCTGTTTTTTCCATTCCTCGAGTTGCTGCCTAAGTATTTCTTCCTCTCGACTTAATGCATCCGTATGACCCTGCAAAATAGTTTCCTGCTGGATGTAAATGTGTTGAACCTGCACATAATAGATCTAGCTAAACCATAATACACATTTGCAGAGAGAATTGGATAAAGAAGAGGAAGGAGAGAAAGAATGAAAGAATTCTCATTAACCGTTCGGAATAATGAATAATTGACACACGATGTACTTTGTATAACTCAATGAGTGCACACTAGAGGAGAACCAATGCGCCATAGTGGTGGTCTAGAATGATCTGGACACACACCAACAGTTACGGGAGTGAACTGCCACCTATTCTAGTCTCTCAGGAAGTTATCGGAGTGAACTGCCACCTAGTTGAGTTAACTAGTCAACTAGTCTTCAGTTAACTGACTGAACAGAGAGTAGTGAGGAGTTAACTCAGGGAGTCAAGGGTAATGCAGAAGTCTGGTGATGATACCAAGGCAAGGTCGAATTAGCATGGTGATGATCCTAATGTTGCATGGTGACAAAACCAATGCAGTATCTAAACTCAACTCAACTAGTCAAACTGAAGTGTCAACTGAAAGAGAATATTCTCCAGGTGGAATATTGTCCGCTAAAATATAGGAGACTAGATAATGACTAATTATGACTAATAAACAAGGAAAAACCTGAGGAAAAAGAAATCCTAGGTGTGTGTGAAGTAACTCCAACACCCCCCTTGAACATCACTATGGTGAAAATAAAGAATGGGTCCCGACAACGAGGCCATGTTAGGTACCCAAATACAAAAGATACACTGAAATAAAGTGAGGACAGAGGGAAAATCTCATGGGAACCACCCCCCCCCCCCTCAAGGTATAATGTATGTAAAAAGAACTACAGTTGCTAGCCAACTGTGTCCTTCACTCCAAGACGACTTCACAGAGAATGGAATTTCTGCTCAGTGAAGGTCTTGGTGAAGATGTTTGTCGTCTGTTCTGCTGAAGGATAGAACTGTAAGTCGATGATCCCCTCGTGTACTAAGTCCCGGATGTAGTGCTTGTGGATCTCGATGTGCTTTGTCTGCTGCCTCTGAACTGGATCTCTGCAGAACTTCAGAGTGCTCTGGTTGTCACACCAGATGACGATCGATCGATGAAACTGAATGCCCAACTCAATGAGAAAATGTTGTAGCCACATAGCCTGAATGGTTATGTTAACTACCCCTCTGTACTCTGCCTTGGCTGAAGATAGAGAAATGGAAGCTTGCTTCTTGCTCGACCAACAGATAGGCCCGGAACCAAGACTGAGTGAGTAACTAGATGTGGACTTGCGATCAATGTTATCGCTAGCCCAGTTGGAATCAGTAAACCCGATGAGATCTAATGTTGAGTCAGTTGCATAATGAATCCCAAAGGTGATGGTGCCTTGTACGTATCGAAGGATATAGTTTGCAGCTTTCCAATGTAGCTCATGCGACTCCTACATGAACCTGGAAACTGCGCCAACTGCATATGAGAGGTCGGGTCTGGAGTGTGTGAGATACAACAAGCTCCCCACTAGTTGTCTGTACAGTGTGCTGTCAACCAGTGGAGTCTCTCCGCCATCCTCAAGTTTGACTCCTGATAGGAAAGGAGTCGGAGCAGACTTGTAGTCTGTCATGTGAAATCTCTCAAGGAGATCTCGTGCATACTTGGCCTGAGACAGTTTGATGCCTGATGCATCCTAACTGATCTCGAGTCCAAGGAAGAAGTGTAGCGCACCCATGTCCGTCATCAAAAAACTGTGTAGAATCCTCTTGACTGCAGCAATCGTTGAAGTCGAGCAACCGGTGATCAAGAAATCATCAACATACAGAACTAAAAGTAGAAGTGAATCAGCTGTCTTGAACATGTAGACATTTGGGTCTGATTTACAACGTACAAAGTTCTGTGGCAGCAGGTAGGAGTCCATCTTGGAATACCATGCCCTTGGAGCCTGCTTGAGGCCATAAAGTGACTTCTTCAGTGGACAGACCAAAGATGAGTCCTGCATAAATCCCTGGCCTGCTCCATGTAGATCTCTTCAGAGAGATGACCGTGAAGAAATGCATACTTCACATCCATCTAATGAACTTCCCATTCCTTGGCTGCCGCAATGGCAAGTGCCAATCGTATTGAATCCATCTTCGCTACTGGAGCGGAGGTCTCGTCATAGTCAATATCATGAACCTGTTGAAAGCCTTTGGCAACAAGCCTGGCTTTATATCTGCTAATCTGTCCATCCGCTGCGCTCTTGGTCCTGTAGACCCATCTTCATCTGACAAGTTTCCTCCCAGAAGGAAGGGGAACCAGATCCCAAGTCTGGTTCAAGAGGAGGGAGTTGTACTCCTCCTGCATGGCGGATTCCCAAAAGGGATTTCCAGCAGCCTTTCCATAAGACTGTGGATCTGAAGACTTAACCAAGAAAAGATGCCTGGAGGGAAATGGTTCAGTGGCAGTGAGTGCAACAGGAGGCTCCTCGAAATCAGATCGAGTCCTCCTAGTGTCGGCTGAATCACCAACGAGATCCCCTGCATCCTGAAGAGTAGTCTGTGCCCACTCGGGCCTTTGCTCTAGCTCTGCAACTGCATCTGGATGCTCTGACTCTACATCTGACTGTACTGACTCTGAATATGAATCATCTGAGTCTTCTGAATCAAAAATCTCATCTGAAGAAGAGTCGGCATGTGCATGCTCATCATCTCGGACAGGTGGAAGAATGAAGGTGTCTCCATGCGGCTGCTGAGGTGCATGTGATACACTTTCCTTGAATTGGACACTTCGCTCAATGATGAACAAATTCGAGGAAAGATTAATAAGCCTATATCCCTTCACACCGTCGGGGTATCCAACAAAAATGCACTCAGTGCTCTGTGGATCAAGTGCCTTCTTCTTTTCAGAGGGAATCCGGGCCCATGCACGTGAACCAAAAATGCGAAAGTGGGTCACTTCCGGTTTGAGGCCGCTCTAAGCCTCGTAGGGGGTCTTATCCTTGACAGATCTATGGGGAGACATGTTTTGGATGTATGTTGTACAATTAAGTGCTTCGGCCCATACTCTCTGTGGTAGTGACATTGCATGTAGCATGCAAGATGCCATCTCTTTTAGAGATA
This sequence comes from Picea engelmannii, assembly GCA_009831015.1. Taxonomy (NCBI): domain Eukaryota; kingdom Viridiplantae; phylum Streptophyta; class Pinopsida; order Pinales; family Pinaceae; genus Picea; species Picea engelmannii. The sequence continues at coordinate 50,206 of ML808049.1, forward strand.
TGTTTTTCCGCTCAACAACTTCGTTTTGCTGTGGAGTATAGGGAACTGTGTGCTGCAACTGAATCCCTGCCTCATGGCAAAGATTGTGGATCTCATGATTCACATACTCTCCCCCATTATCAGTTCGGAGGACTTTGATCTTCTTTATGGACTGTGTCTCAACCAAGGCTTTGAAATCTTTGAGGTGTTGAAAGACCTCGGATTTTTTCCTGAGAAAGTAGATCCATGTAAAACGTGATAAATCATCAACAAAAATGAGAAAAAACCTCGCTTTGCTGATGGATGGATGCAAAAAAGGACCCATAAGGTCACTGTGGATCAGATCTAAAGGTGCAGAAGCTCGCTGAGACTTTCCTTTGTCGAATTTCTCTTGAGGGTGTTTTCCGAGAACACATCCCTCACATACTCCCTTGGAGAAATGGATGTCTCATAGACCATCAACCAATCTTTGCTTGCTAAGCTGTTTCATGTATCTGAAATTCAAATGTCCAAACCTTTCGTGCCATATCCTACTACTTTCATCAGCATGAGTAAGCAGTAAAGCAGAATCAGGTTCAATGAATTCATAAAATGTATACAATCTAGATTGATGATTTACCTCACCGGTAGCAACCTTGGAGTTGGTTTGCATGTCCTAGATGTCCACGAAATTTGGTGTGAATATGACTTTCTTTCCTGTGTCGAAATTCGTCATCTGATACACGGAGAGAAGGTTGACAGAAAGTTTGGGAATGTGCAACAGATTATCAAAGCTTCCGTTGGTGAGTTCCATCCTTCCTTTACTGATGACTTCGACAGAAGAGTTGTCCCCCATCATAATAGGAGGACCTTTGCGTGCTATTCTTCTTTTGAGGCAGCCATGTGATGTGATTCTCCTGAATCAACTATCCAAGCATCGAGAGAGGAGTTGATGGCAATCAAGGCATGGCTAAAATTGCCTTTCTTGGAATTCGAATCTTCTGGCTTCTTCTTCTTGGCACCCTCGGCGATGCGATCTCCAAGGTTGTTTTGATGAAGTATTTGAGACATCAGATCTATTTGTTTTTGCATGCATGCAGATTCCGAATGGAATCCTTTGTGACAGTACGTGCATTTCTCCCCTTTTCCCCTTTGGATCCGGAGGCATTGGTGAAAGGTTTTGTGTACCCTTCCTTCTTCGTATGTGCATGAGCTTTCTGTTTATCTTTGTCTTTAGATTTCTGATATTTGTGGCTGCCATCATGCATAGTGAGTGCATGCGCCCTTGGGCCTTTGATTTTTCCCATGTTGATGAGCTTGGTTTGCTCGTGTCAGGGATTCGATAAAGTCCTCAAGAGAAGGCATCTTCCAGGTGGCCCCAAAGGCGAATTTGACAGTATGGAATGTGGATACGAATATAGAGAATTCAAGACCAAGCTTGGAGAGAATGGTGAGAACCATTTGTTTCTCCTCCTTCGATTTATCAACCCTGCAAGCTTTGAGTTGCGATAGTAAATCCTTGAATTTTGTAAAGAAATCTTGGATATTATCGAAGCTTTTTAGATCCAATGTGAGGAGCGCCACCTCCAGCATGTGTCCCCTCATCTCATCCTGTTTGCCAAAGAGCCCTTCCAAGGTGGTCCAGGCTTCATTGGGAGTCTTATAGGAAGATATATGAAAAAGGAGATCGAGAGAAATAAGACTGCAAATTGTTTGGAGCGCCTCATCCATGCGATTTAAATACTTGGAATTTTCTATGGCTGATGTCGGTTTTGTATATGTATTCAAGGTTAACATGTACAACCCTCTAGTTCGGAGATGTATGGCTATTTTCTCCTTCCATGCAAAATAGTTGTAAGGTGTAAGAATGAATTCTTTTTGGAAATCCATCTTTCCGCTGTCTTCAATCTTTTGTACCTACAAAAAATTTTGGTGTAGCTTTTTCTTAGCAGTCTGTCGGCTCTGATACAATGTAAATGTGTTGAACCTGCACAACATAGATCTAGCTAAACAATAATACACACATTTGCAGAGAGAATTGGAAAAAGAAGGAGGAGAGAAAGAATGAAAGAATTCTCATTAACCGTTCTGAATAATGGATAATTTACACATGATATACTCTGTATAACTCAATGAGTGCGCACTAGAGGAGAACCAATGCGCCATAGTGGTGGTCTATAGTGATCTGGACACACACCAATAGTTACGGGAGTGAACTGCCACCTATTCTAGTCTCTCAGGCAGTTACGGGAGTGAACTGCCACCTATTCTAGTCTCTCAGACTGTTACGGGAGTGAACTGCCACCTAGTTGAGTTAACTAGTCAACTAGTCTTCAGTTAACTGACTGAACAAAGAGTAGTGAGGAGTAATGCGCCAGTCTGGTGATGATACCAAGGCAAGGTCGAATTAGCATGGTGATGATCCCAGTGTTGCATGGTGACAAAACCAATGCAGCATCTAAACTGAAGTCATCTAGTCAAACTGAAGTGTCAATTGAAAGAGAATATTCTCCAGGTGGAATATTGAACCCTAAAATATAGGAGACTAGATAATGACTAATAAACAAGGAAAAACCTTAGGAAAAAGAAATCCTAGGTGTGTGTGAAGTAACTCCAACATTGGATTTCTTCTAGGCGTTGTTCTAAGATTCTTTGCGCCTAAAAGATGTTTCCAAATACGTTCTTATTCTAGTCTCAAAGTTGCATATTGAAATTCTTCAGCCTTTTTTTGGAATCTGTACATTCATGAACCATGTGAGATATCTACATTCGCCCACCAAGTTTGGGAGAGCTCCGGGGAGTCAGGATGGGTTAGCCATAATTTTTCAAATTGGAAAGGCTTGTATTTAGGTGTAGCTATTGTATCAATCCACAACTGTACTGGCCAATGATTGGAGCTTGACTTTGGGAGGATGTTTGCATCTATCGAGGGTCCCTCGAGCATCAAGGTTTCTGAAACTAGAAAGCGATCCAGTGTGCAAGAGATTTGTTGGGAACCAAATCGTTTGTTGGACCAGGTGAAGGTGCCATTCCTAGTTTCCATATCAATTAGATTGAGATGATATATAAGGTCCCTGAACTTACCACTATCCTGATCAAGCCATTGTGTACCTCCTCTCTTTTCTTCCAGTGTGAGGATGATGTTGAAGTCTCTTCCTATAATCCAATGCTATTGTCCTATTAGTCCACAAAGAAATGAGAGACTGTGTAGAAATAGGTCTTTTTTTCTGATTATTTTGGGGTCCATAAGCATTTGTGAGGACCCCCTCCTTGCTGGAGCCAACTGCATGATAGTGTGCAAATATTGTGCTTGCTGTGGAGAATGGTTGATCAATGATTACCGTGGCTAGGTTCCAGAGGATTTCCAATCCTCCTGCTGCACCTTTGGAATCATTGTAGATGAACAGAAAGTGCTGCCAACATCTTCTAAAGACTTCTTCTTCTGCTTCGCTTGCACATTTCGTTTCCTTTAGAAAAATAATGTTCGGATCCTCTGTCATTACACTGTTACGAAGAGTCCTTTGTTTGGATCTTCCATTTAGACCTCTTACATTCCATTTTATGATCTTCATCATGAGGAGTTTGGTGGGGGCGAGAAGAATCCCTCGGTTAGGCGTTGGATCTGTCCCGAGTTAATCATGAAGTGGCCTACCTCTTTGATCAGTTGTTAGGCCGATTTGCGTCCCCATATCTTACTTTCTTTAGGTGTTCGCCTAGGATCTGAGCTTATGCCTAATCTGGAGGTTGCCCCTACTATGGAATCTATGAAAACTTTGTGGACTTTTCTTAGTCTTGACAGGGATAGATTGTAATTCCTTCTTGTTGAAAGCATCCTCCAGTTTTTCCAAGTCTATGTCAATGAGGTCTTGTTCATCTATCTGCATAACCGAGTCCCCCTCTCCCCCTGGGACCTTGTCTACATCCTCCAGGGCAGAGGAGCAAGGGGTGGTGATTTTCTCTAAGACTGGGTCGCAAGATTTTTTGGCTTTGCCTTTGTCATTGCGTTGATGGCCTGGTTTGTGGGGATTCTCCACCTCCTCTGCGTCCGGTAGATGATTTAATGCATCAAAAGAGTTACTTGTGGGAATCTTCTTATCTGTCCCCCGACTGGGTTTCTTTGGAGGTTGTTTCCTGCGGCTAGTGACTTGTGTGAAGCCATCTTTTGATTTTTCTTCCATTGGTGGTCGCGACGGGGCATTGAGGGGGAAGTCGTGGAAAAGATGTCCATGCCCGTGACATTTTTGACAGTTGAAGGGGTCTGTGTTCGTAGTCTATGGTTTGGATCTAGTTTTCATCATGATATTCCATGGTGAATGAGCAAGGCAAGGCTTTGGAGATGTTCATGTATACACATATCTTGGCATAAGAGGTATATCTCCTCTATTTTGTTGCCTCTGAGGATTTCACATATCTTCCTAGGGTGTTTCCTGTGCCCATTAGGATTTCTTCAAGCCAGAACTCCTACGGAAGGGAGTAGAGGCGGATCTAGACTGGTGCAAAAGAGAAATCCTTTTTTTTTGGGCTGAAGCGATCTGTCCAGAACCAAAGATATAGCCATCCAGAATTGAAAAAATATGGGCCATTTTGAAAGACCCGGTCCTTGTTTTCAGATTGTAAAAAATGATTGTGAGTTGGAAATCATATTCCCCTTTTGGGTTCCACCAAGTTTTAATCTAGCGCGCTAGATCTCTTTCAGAGGGCCATAACCCTAAAAACTTTCCGATTAGGGCATGGTCTTTCATGAACTAAGTGTGTTCCTCAACTCTTGTGGAATTTATCACGTATCTTGGTGCTTTAATTGCTTGAGGGATGCATTTCCCTGGTTCCCAAGTGCGAGTTGCCTTTGGATGAGACTTTTTCGCTTCCACCTCCATATCCTTCCCAGAACTCTGTTCATCCTGCAGGATTTTCCCACGAAGATGAGGCGACAGCTGAAATGGTGGCCTTCTGGCCCTTGCTCCTTCCTTCTCATTCGCGACTACATTTCGATATGAGGGGGTTTTCATCCCCCCCTTTGGATCCATGCTGTCCGATCAGTTGTGTTGTTGTTTTTGAAACCTGCGCCTGCGATCAAAGAGAATGCCTGACTGTTGCAGGGTTAGGTGTGCGCTATCATGCTAACCCTAGCTTGCTTTAGTTCTATCAAATTATTTTTATGTGTAGGGGATGTTCGCCCCAACCTATATAATCAGTTTAGCAATTGATGCATCTTTTGTTTTGATTGCAACTGGTGCACTAAAGAATACTGCAACAATTGTCTTAGAGCTTGAGTGCAACAACACTAAACCAAAAAGAGGTGCTTTGGCATACTAAGTTAAGGACTATTTCATAGGATATCTGGAAGTATTAAGGTAACTGATTCCCACAATGTGTGTGGTGGTATTGGCTCAACTTGTAAAATTACCTTTGTGAGATCCATAATGCTGCCAGCATTTGCAATTTCATTTGGCCAACATACTGATGCACTTTTAGCTTCCTCGATTGCTTTCTCTCATAAACTCTAAATACCAACATTTTCAAGATGAACGAGTAGAACAATAGCTCATTGTGTCAAAATATCTTGCTAAAAACACTCTTCAACAAGAAGATGTGAAAGTAATTAAGCCCCCAACTATTGTACTATTTGAGAAGGCGATGCAAGAAATAAAATAAATGGCTCAATGGCTTGGTTAGGTGTGAGTAAGCATTGTCGGGGTTTCTTCAATATATGTACAATTTTTTGTAATAAATAATGTTGTCGTCCCCATGCTCTCAACTTTGGACAAGTCAATGCTAAGAAAAGAGGCTCCACCAGTGTAACAGTAGCTATACATTTTGTAATGTTGTTTGTCTTTGTTAAGATCTGGAATAGCACTCCAATAAAAGCACAAAGAGAATTAGGGATAACAGGGAAAATTTCCAAAGCACAATCATTTATTCTAGCTTGAGTCTTGACAAAGTCAAGCTTCTAAAGGGGGAAACACTTCTATAACTTGATAAGAGCACTCACTGCAACCTCAAGTAACGAATAAATTGCACCAACTGCTAATAGAGAAAGAGGAATTGTGGCACTACAAGTATCAACAAGCTTTATTTGTTGCTCATATCCAATACCTTGCAAAGGGCACAA
>ML808049.1:60822-87717 GCA_009831015.1 Picea engelmannii
GTTGGCTTTGGTTTCGTTGCATTCCGATGATTTCCATGATTTTGAGTATTTTGAGCTATAAGTTAATTAAATTCACTGAAGAGGTCATTTTGGGCACATTACTTGGAGGAACCTCTCAGTGTAATAGCTCATTGGAATCGAGAGGAGCAACACTACAGGATGGGATGGTGAGAAGTGAATTTCAGTGGCTAGGGAAGCCACAAGGAGAGATAAGGCGCTTTTGAGAGGTAAAAAAGGTTAATTAATTAATTAAAGTGCTTTAATTAATTAATTAAATATTAATAAAATGAAAGTCACTTTGGAGGGAGAAGGTGAGCATGAAGTATAAAGGAAAGGCAAGGGCCTCTATTCATTCATTCATGTATGTCTATCATTTTGATATCTGGATTCTAGCTAGAGGGCCCATCTCTTGGGGGTTTTGAGGGTTTTGACTTAACAAACCCTAGAGGATGATTCGGTGGTGAAAGATTCCACCTAGCTTGTCCCAAGCTTGGTCTCGGAGATGCAATACTCTCCCACACCATTCTAGCTCCAGATATACTCAGTTGCAGGAGGATTCAACATCAGTTACATGTGTAGATAGAGACGTGGCGCACCAGTTGAGGGTTTCCAACAAGAGGGGCACACCATCCATTGAGGGAGGATTCGATCTAGTTGAGGAGAAGAGATTTTGGGAATTCCAGGTATTGGGTTTTCCTTGCAGGTACCATAGCGCCATTATTGGATGTTTTCGGAGGTATTCTTATGGAGGATTGATTGGCATTGAGAGTGGCACGATTTCCCTAAGAGCAGGGCGCAACATTACTTGGAGGGTGGCTAGATCCAAGGGTCTAGCAAGTGTTTTTCCTAGTAGAGCACTTGGGTTTTCATTGCCGTGCCCCGATCTATCATTCTAGTGGATTGGTGGAGCTGTTGGAGGTCTCTAGGAGAGAGGCCGAATTATTAGGGTTTCAGGCATCTAGGGGGGTGCACCATTCCTTGGAGGAGAGTCAGATCCATAGGGTTTGAGAGTGGCTTTGGAGATTCGAGCACCTGGGTTGTTCTTGCCATCACCCGATCTACTGTTTGGCATATTTCTTGGGGTGATTGGACATATTTGGCAGTAGGGCCGAATTGTTGAGGAGCTTCAACATTCTAGCAGGGCGTGACACTATTAAGTTAGGGCTTTGGCACTTCATACGACCAGATCTACTCTTGTTTTGATCTTCATTGAGTATTCAGCCTTTGAAGGCTTGTGGTCATCTATTGGAGCATTTTGTAGCATCTCCTACTATATTATTGGATCCATCTGTTGAGTTTTCCAGATCGACATCTTCATTGTAACATGTTCTTCTATTCATGAATAAAATCAGATTTGAGATGTTTTGGCTTGTCTATCATATTGCATATGGTTGAGGTATGTCTATCATAAGGCCGAAATCAAGAGGCCATCCTGCAAGTAAACACATGTAAACAAGTAGATCAACAAAGTGTTTGACGAAATGCCACAACCAGAAAAGTTTTAAAAGACACCCAAAACTGTGATGTTCCTTGTATCTTGGCTTGGGAACATTACAATGAGTAACTATTCTAATACACTATCTCTGTCATAGAAAGTTTTCACCACGCTTCTGCTGTATATGAGATACTCTGCATCAAGTTGTTTGAATCCATACGCTTCTGCTGTATATGAGATACTCTGTTGTATATGAGATACTCTGCATCAAGTTGTTTGGGTCTCTTCCTGGTATACGTTTCTTTCTCACTTGCTTTATTGGGAAGAAAAACCTTTTACATGTAAATTCCAATCCATGGATACTACAAGAGGTATATATGGAACAAGTTGTTGTCATAGTCTTCTCCCTCCTTCTGGAAGAACCTCTGGATCTTGCAATGCTTCCATTCATAAGTCTTTTTCACACTGTTCTTCATCATAACTTCAATTTCTTGTGCTCGATTGTTTCTTAGTGAGTTCAAACCAAGTTGGTAGTTTTTGTGATTTTCGGTATAATAACTGGTTGTTCTGGCTTTTTCTTTCTCTTTTGGAATCTTCATGTTCTTCCTCATGTTTCTCTTTAGCTCTTAGGTCCATGGAGTCTTCTATAGATTCCATGCCCTGAAGATTCCAACTTCTTCCTTTCATCATAGGATCATGGATGTAGATGGACAACCAAGGATACTTTAAGGCTTCTTTTTGAACAAGACTTATTCTAAAGTCAAACTGAACACGTGCTATTTTTCATGGTTGCTACTTCCAATGAGAACATGGATAGATACTTCATAATCCTCAATGGATCATATTATTTAGGATGAGCTCCCTCCCAATCCTTGCTTCATGCATGAATGCATGCTCTTCTTTCAGAATTTTGTAATCATCTCCCTGCATCTAAGATAGTCCATGCTTCCTTCTGCATTCTTATTGGCTTCTGTAAGATGTCGCAAGTCTTTTTCTAATTTCCTTTGTTTTGACTTCTTCTGGGTCTCTTCAGGTTTGATTCTGATTTTGACTTATCTGGCAGTTGTTACTTATATAATAGCTTCCACAGGAATTGTTACCAAAGATTGTCAACATACTTCATCTTTTCAGTGTATTGCTTGACTTGTAGTAATTGTAATAGCAATCCTTATCCTTTTACTCTTCCATAGGTATTGTTTCCCTTGGACATATTTTCTTCTATGAAATAGATATACATGATATGTACATGAACTATGTAAACATGATATATACAAGGGCTTTGAAGAATATTGTTACCTTGACTTAGAAGAAGAAGTCTTGTTTTATCCTACTTGACTTTCTTTTAGGGTTCCCTTTCTTCGGCAACTGTTGCTTCGTTTGTTTCCTTCCTTTTCTTTAACTTAGGACAATGGTTCTTGCAGTCACCATATTTTCGACAGTTGAAGCATTGTATCTTTGACATATCCTTTTCTTGATTTGGTTTCTTCCTTGAGCCAAACTTCTTATTCCTGAAATTCTTGAACTTTGCTGTAAAAGCTTGATCATTGTATTTCTTTTGGAATTTCTCTTTAATCCTTGATTCTTCTTGTGCACAACAAGTCCAAAGTTCTTCAAATGTGGGATACTCCTTTCTTGTGTTCATGGTTGCGGTAAATGCAATTCATGTCTTGGGAAGACCATTGAGTACTATATTTACCAATTCCTTCTTTGAAATGATTTCTTCAATAGCTTGTAGTTGATCTCTTAACTGAGAGATTCTCACAAGGTATGATGTTATGTTTTCATCATCATTCATTTTCATGTAACATAGCTCATTCTTTAGACTCATTACTTGTCCAATGTTTCTGACCGAGAAGAGGTTAGTTAGGGCATCATACATCTTCTTAGATGAGTCAAGATGAGAGATGTAGGGTATCAAGTGGTCTTTTACAAAATCCACTATGATACTCATGGCGTTGATGTCACTGCCTTTGAATTTCTTCCGTAACTGCAACGTTCTGAGGTTCCTTCTCTTTTCCTTCTTCAATCTGTGGTTCCACGATCTTTCCTTTCAAGATATCTAACACTTTATTCTTGGAAAGGATCAATCCTTGTCTTCCATGCCTTGAAGTTAGAAGCCCCTTCTAACTTGTTTTCTGACTTCATAGAGTAGGTCATGACTGCTTTCTTGGTCAACCTTTGACTTTGACCAAAAACTCAAACTTGATGTCTTCACTTGCTGAGAGTACCAGGTGGTGAGCTAGGTTAGGGCGCACTAGGCTATCCAGAAATTAGGTTAATCTCTTCACTTTAGGTGTCTCAACAAGAGGGTTAGGGTTTCGTTGCTGCAACAAAAACTTTGACTGCAACTGCAACTATAACTGGGAAAATCCTCCTAATCTATCTTCCACTGGTATAGTGTTGGCCCATAACCTGTTAGAAAATAATAGGTGTGCTCATTTCACCATAGACAATATAACAATATTGTCACCCAACCATAGGCCAAAGCCACCCCCGAGCACCTTAACCTTGACAGAGAATAATTCTGGAAGCAAACCCTAGGCCTAATAGCCAATCATACCTCTCTATAGAGCTATCACACAAGGCAGAAAGTCCAAACCATAACCAAGAGAAATTCCAAGCCTAAACCGGAAATACAAGTTGCAGTAGCTGCAACTGCAACTACTGTCCAGACTTGCGCACTTACTAAATTTCTGCAGTGCGCACTCTTAAATTTCTGCAGTTGCGAGCTGTGTGTGTCAAATGAGCTCTGGCGTCTTGTATTTATACTTCTCCTCCTTAGCTGTCTGGGTCGACTTCTCATTCTGGAGGCTAAAAACTCAATATTAAATATTTCCTTTAGCCGACTTGTCTTCTAGGGTTATGTCCATTGGTTTAGGGTTTCTTCTTTCTTCTCAAAATATTCTATTCTTGTCAGGGTTACACGTGGAGGTTAATACCTCCCGCAACTCCCATAATATCAACAACACCTTGGTAAATCCATGTTCCATCTTGTTGAATGCCTTTGCTATTCTGTTAGCCTGTGGATGATACACCATCATCTTGTGGTGATGTATCATGGAATCCTTTACTAGTGCAACCACTGCTCTCCAAAAAAAATGACGACCTTGGTTGTCGTTGAGGTTACATGGACATCCTAATCATGTGACGATGTGCTAAAAAATGAACCTAGCAGTGGTCTCCTCCAAGAAATCTTGGGTCGATAGCCTCTACCCCATATGTCAAACAATCTATAGCCACGATTATACATGTAGGCCTTAAATAGTGTGTTGGTGGAATAATAGGTTCAATAAAATTCACTATCCAATGTGAATACAAGGAGACTTAAACATGTTGATAGGATGTCAATGTGGAGGATGCATTAGGCATAACATCACCTTGGTGGTCACCACATAGGTGCAACAACATTTGAACAAGATAAGACAAAGTATGTGTTGTGAGAGGCGTCAGGTATCACTGGACCAAAGAGAACATGTTAGATGTAGAATGCATGGTTAATGTCATCAAAGTAGAGTCATTGTTGAGATGACGACTCTACTTTGATGCTCCCCCTACTTGGTGTAGAATTCATTCCATTGAACTGCATGGGGAGGGTGGGTGTGCAGAGTTCAAGGCTTCCATGGATATAAAATGGGGTGCAAAATCTGGAATTAGTTCCCAATGAGCAACTGGTGTTGGAGACTTGTGATGAAGAAGGTAAAAAAGGAGAGTCCACACCTGAAGAGGAAGAAGTCCAAGCTTTTTAACAATTAAAGAAAGGTAATTCCTATTACATGAGAAGCAAGGATAAGGCCCCACTCACTTCTTCCACACCCTAAAAAAAGACCCTCCTTCCTCACCCTTCTACCTCATGTGAGCCCCTCATCCTAATTTTGATGGAAACCCTCCTCCACCAAAGGCTCCTCAGAATCTGGCTCCTCCCAAAAACAATCAACCAATTCCCCCAAAAGTGAAGCCAATTGAATCAAAGAAGGTTGAATACAATATCATAGAGAACATGAAGGAGACAAGGGTAAATATATCCCTCTATGATATAACATAAATGCCTGGCCAACAAAAAATTTCGGCATTTTCACATCCCTAAAAGAAGTGGGTCTCGAAAGTGGCAATTGTTGATGCTCAATCAACCATTCACAAAGAGAAAGGTGACTCACCTCCTTTTCTGTTGATCGTCAGGATAACTGGTAAGAATTTACACAACTGCTTAGTAGATTCAGGAGCTTCTGGCAATGTAATTCCATACTCTGTTTGTCAGAAGCTAGGACTGACTACCACCGAATTCACTAAGAAAGTAATTTAGTTGGATAGATCATAGGTGGCACTCAACAATGTTCACATCTAGTTGTCTTCTGAGCCTAGTATTCAACAATACATTGACATCCAAGTGGTGGATATTTCAAAGGCTTATGGAATGGTGCTTAGTAGAGACTCGTTAAAGACACTTAATCGATACATGTCTATTGAATTTTCTCACATGTGGTTACCATGGAGAGGAAAATCCAATTAGATCGAAATAGAGAGAGAACCAAGACTGAAGGACCTCAACACAAAATATAATGACATCAATGAGCTACAATCCTCTGAAGTTGAGCTTGACATTTATGCTTTGGAGGTTAATAATGGGGTTCAAACTATCCCACAATCTAGTGATGCACATTTAACAAAAAAAGGACATTCAAGGATTAAGTTTGGACACTGAAGTTTGATGGATCCAAGTCCAAACAAGGAAATGGAGTATTGAATCAAGTTTGTGTGTCAGATCTCTTTTGGTAAATTGACTTAGGGTTTCGACTTGCAAATTAGATTAGGGTTTTGCAGAGTGATTATGAGTTCTAAGAAAGAAATTGTGGTTCTAACCATAACTATGGCCTGTGGGCACAAGATATGGAAACACTATTAAAGAGTCAAGTGCTTTGGCAGTGGACAAAAACTACGGTTCCAGACTCGGATGAGCATGATAAGTTAATTATTAATGGGAAGAAGGATGAGGCTATAGGAGTTGTACAGAAAAAGAGATGGAAAGGGGACAATAAGAGGACTCCATAGTCTAAGTGGCAAGGGGAAAGTGAGAAGAAAAAAGGGAGGATTTTTCTATTATAATAGAATCATTATTGCTTGACCGAGAGAAAGAGAAGTGAATTTCCATTCAACAACTTATATATAATCTCCTAAATCTTTAATATGTAGATAATAAACTCAATCTTTCTTGTTCTTTTGGTTTGACAAATGTGAACGATCAAGGAATTACACCAGTCACTTTTCTCACTTTAGGAACTTGATTGAGTTGAGAGTGATGAGTCAGTCGACCCATAAGAGTTTTCCGGACTAACTCCTATCTACAAGGTGTTCTGGGTTAGTTCGCTTGTCGAGAGGAACATCAAATATTTCTCTCCCGCTCTAGTCACTAAGAAAGAATCATAGGGTATCCCATCCCATTTCCCCCACCCTTGATCATCTCTACTTTCCACCCCATATCCTGGATGATGGCTCCTATTTATCGGTTGGGGCTATGGGGTGATACCAGTCGGTTGGGGCAATGCTTTAGGAGCGACACCAGCCTGATCCCCACCTCGAAGCTCCCTCACCCCTAGATCGACTCCTCCCAAAAATAGTCAACCAATTCCCCCAAAAGAGAATCCATTTGAATCAGAGAAGGCTAGATAAAATAACATAGAGGACCTAAAGGAGACAAAGGAAAATATATATTTTTATGTTATAACACAAATGCTTGGGCAACAAGAGTTGCTAGTCAAGACATTTTCACATGCCCAAAAGAAGTGGGTCCTCAAAGTGGCAATTGATGATGCTTAGAGAGCAATTCACAAAGAGAAAGTTGACTCACCTCCTTTTCTACTGACCACCAGGATAGCTGGTAAGAATTTACACAACTGCTTAGTAGATTCAAGAGCTTTTGGCAATATAATTTCATACTATGTCTATCAGAAGGTAGGACTAACTTCCGCCGAATCCACTAAGAAAGTAGTTTAGTTGGATAGATTTGAGGTGACTATAATTGCAGTGCTCAATAATGTTCACATCCAATTGTCTTCTGAGCCTAGGATTCAACAATACATTGACATCCAAGTGGTGGATATTCCATAGGCTTATGTAATGTTGCTTAGTAGACACTGGTCAAAGACACTAAATGGATACATGTCTACTGACTTTTCTCACAAGTGGTTACCATGGACGGGATAAGCCAATCATATCAGAATAGAGAGAGAACAAAGACCGAAGGACCTCATGACAAAATATAATAACACCAATGAGGTACAATCCTCTAAAGTTGAGCTTGGCATTTATGCTTTGGAGGTTAATATTGGGGTTCAAATTGTCCCACAATCCAATGATGCACATTTAACAAAAGAGAGGACAATCAAGGATTAAGTTTGGACATTAAAGTTTGATGGATCCAAGTCCAAACAAGGAAATGGAGTATTGAATCAAGTTTGTGTGTTATTCCATGAGAAATGGTCACTGGTGCTTCAATGCTATAACGTGTCTATCAACAACACCTCTTCTTGGAATTCATTGTTTTCACTTTTGCAATTTCTTGGTTATCCAACGTGGTATCAGAGTTGCTGGTTTGAGACCCAACCTGTTTTCTACAAGTTGCTTTGGAGGTTGTCTCTTGCTTATGTGCTCCTGTCAAGTCGAATCTCTTTTGGTAAATTGACTTCGGGTTTCGACTTGCAAATTGGATTCGGGTTTTGCAGAGTGATTATGAGTTCTAAGAAAGAACATGGGGTTCTAACCATGATTATGGCCCGTGGGCACAAGATATGGAAACATTATTACAGAGTCAAGTGCTTTGGCAGTAAACAAAACTTTGAGTTCCAGACTCTAAGGATGAACATGATAAGTTAATTATTAATGGGAAGAAGGATGAGGCTATAAGAGTTATAGGGAAAAAAGAGATGGAAAGAGGACAACAAGAGGACTCCATAGTCTAAGGGGAAAGGGGGAATTTGAAGTGCAGGGCAAGGCCATTGAGGTGATAATGGGTAGCTTGCCTGGTAGTACCTCTAGGCTCTCGCTGAAGTTATGACTTTTCTTTTCTTCATGGGGTAGAGTTTGAATGATAAAAAGTCATAATCATTCTTATCGATTGATTACACCTTGGTAAATCCATGTTCCATCTTGTTGAATGCCTTTGCTATTCTGTTAGCTCGTGGATAATACACCATCATCTTGTGGTGATTATCATGAAATCCTTGGTTGTCGCTGAGGCTACATGGACATCCTAATCTTGTGATGATGTGCTAGAAAATGAACCTAGCGGTGGTCTCCTCCAAGAAATCTTGGGTCGTTAGCGTCTACCCAATGTGTCAAACAATTTATAATGATGATTATACATGTAGGCCTTAAATAGTGTGTTGGTGGATAAATAGGTTCAATAAAATCCACTACCCAGTGCAAATACAAAGAGACTTAAACATATTGATATGATGTCAATGTGGAGGATGCATTAGGCATGACATCACCTTGGTGGTCACCACATAAGTGCAAAAACATTGGAACAAGATAAGACAAAATATGTGTTGTGAGAGGCGTCAAGTATCGATGGACCAAAGAGAACCTAATAAATGTATAATGCACGATGAATGGCATCAAAATAAATTCATTGTTGAGATGATGACTCTACTTTGATGCTCCCCCTACTTGGTGTAGAATTCATTCTACTCCAGTCCATGGGGAGGGTGAGTGTGCAGAGTTCAAGGTTGCCATGGATATAAAAGGGGATGCAAAATTTGGAATTAGTTCCCAATGTGCAACAAAACACATCAAATGTAGAGAACAATCCAAGAACTACTATGGTGTTGGAGACTCGCGATGGAGAAGGTAAAGAAGGAGAGTCCACACATGAAGAGGAAGAAGTCCAATCTTTTTAACAGTTAAATAAAGGTAGGAAAATTCCTATTACTTGAGAAGCAAGGATAAGGCCCCACTCACTTCTTCCACACCCCCCAAAAATACCTTCCTTCCTCACACTCCTACATCATGTGAGCCATCCTTCTTCTTGATCTTAATTATGATGTCAAACCTCCTCAACCAAAGGCTCCTTAGAATCCGACTTCCAAAAACGTTCAACCAATTCCCCCAAAAGAGAAGCCATTTGAACTAGATAAGGCTAGATACAATATCATAGAGGACACGAAGGAGACAAAGGAAAATATATCCCTCTATGATATAGCACAAATGCATGGCCAACAAGAGTGTTTGGTCAAGACATTTTCACAACCCCAAAAGAAGTGGGTCCCCAAAGTGGCAATTGTTGATGCTCAAACAACAATTCATAAAGAGAAATGTGACTCACCTCCTTTTCTGTTGATCGTCAGGATAACTGGTAATAATTTACACAACTGGTTAGTAGATTTAGGAGCTTTTGGCAATGTAATGCCATATTCTGTCTGTTAAAAGCTATGACTGACTCCCACTGAATCCACCAAGAAAGTAGTTCAGTGGGATAGATCATAGGTGACTGTAATTGGAGTGCTCAACAATGTTCACATCCAATTGTCTTCTGAGCCTAGGATTCAACAATACATTGACATTCAAGTGGTGGATATTCCATAGGCTTATGGAATATTGCTTAGCATACACTGGTCAAAGACACTCAATGGATACATGTCTACTGACTTTTCTCACATGTGGTTACCATGGAGAGGACAAGCCAATTAGATCATAATAGAGAGAGAACCAAGACTGAAGGACCTCATCACATAATATAATAACACCAATGAGGTACAATGCTCTGAAGTTGAGCTTGGAATTTATGCTTTGGAGGTTAATAATGGGGTTCAAACTATCCCACAATCCAGTGATGCACATTTAACAAAAGAGAGAACAATCAAGGATTAAGTTTGGACACTGAAGTTTGATGGATCCAAGACCAAACAAGGAAATGGAGTATTGAAATGGAGTATGGATCCATGAGCAATGCTCACTTGTGCTTTAGTGCTATAACGTGTCTATCAACAACACCTCTTCTTGGAATTCATTGTTATTCACTTCTGCAATTCCCTGGTTATTCAATGTGCTATTAGAGTTGTTGGTTTTAGATCTAACATGTTTTCTACAAGTTGCTTTGGAGGTTGTCTCTTGCATATGTGCTCTTGTCGAGTCATATCTCTTTCGGTAAATTGACTTAGGGTTTCGACTTGAAGATTGGATTAGGGTTTTGCAGAGTGATTATGAGTTCTAAGAAAGAACTTGTGGTTCTAACCATAACTATGGCATGTGGGCACAAGATATGGAAACACTATTAAAGAGTCAAGTGCTTTGGCAGTGTACAAAAACTATGGTTTCACACTCTAAGGATGAACATGATAAGTTAATTATTAATGGGAAGAAGGATGAGGCTATAGGAGTTTTAGGGAAAAAAGAGATTGAAAGAGGACAATAAGAGGACTCCATAGTCTAAGGGGCAAGGGGAAATTGAGAAGAAAAATCCAGGTCCTATCAGCTTGCCTTCTTGGTTTGTCTTTGACCAAAGAAACGCTCTAAGTTTCAACTGTAAGTTAGATTATTTTCTGCTATTTTATAACACCCAACAGTCCAAAAGTATCTTGCTGATTTGTTACGATTATGTTCTCAATTTGGGTGCTCTAGCATGTCGTTTTTGTCACAGAAAATTAGTACATGCATCTCAAATAAACATAACACACCTAATACATCGTTTACTGTCGAATATGAACAGATCTAAGAAACTAAATCATGCATTTGTAGACATAGGTATGTTTGGTCAACACGACCCTGGATAAAACCCCCTCGGGGAAAACCAGTTTAGAATATGTGTGTATATACGATGAAAGCAGAAGAAGGGTTATAGTAAACACAATATATGAAAGAACCTAATACAATAGCAACTCCAACTGAGCTGATATACAAGCTCTAAATCAATAGATGTGCCCCTCATGCAAACTTCCAGAACCACTGAATCTGCTCCAACTGCCAACTGTGAGCTCATATCTAAAAACCCCTCCATAGGAATGAAACTCTAGTAGATGGCCTCCCTCTGAAACTGATCTCATTGCAATCTGATGGCTAGATATCCTACCAGGTATGAATCAACCTCCACAGCTAATGCACCCCTCTCATAAGTAGAATAGCTCCAGTAAATAATCAAGGCAAGTATCTCCAAGCCTCCATCAATGAAATCAAGCGACCTCCCTCAAGCATCCTCACAAAACTGACCTCATCTCCATCCTCCAAGAGCTCCTCTCTCAACAAGCAAAAGACCAAATGAAGAATGTGCCCCTCCTTCACCCTTTTGTGCCCCTCTTTGACTAGCAAAAGGAAACCTAGATATTCAAGGGTGGAGATCATCCCATCTCCCATCTAATCGATGGTTGAGATCTCCCCATGAATATCTAAATCACAAACCCACTTTGGGTTAAGTTTCCTAAGTCAACTTTATGTCTCTAATTCACCCCTTTGTGAATTAATAGTCATTTTAGGCCAAAATGACTAAATTTCACTTTATCCAAAGTCAAAGTGAAATTAGACAAAAGTACAAGGTACAAAGTGTAATNTCCTTCCCTCATGTGCTAAGGAGGTCATAAGCACATGGGGAACACCTCCCAAGGTACAAAACTCAACACTTTGGCAGTGTACAAAAACTACAGTTCCACACTCTGAGGATGAACATGATAAGTTAATTATTAATGGGAAGAAGGATGATGCTATAGGATTTTTAGGGAAAAAAGAGATTGAAAGAGCACAATAAGAGGTTTCCATGGTCTAAGGGGCAAGGGGAAATTGAGAAGAAAAAAGGGAGGATTTTTCTATTATAATAGAATCGTTATTGCTCAACTGAGAGAAAGAGATGTGAATTTCCAATCAACAACTTATATATGATCTCCTAAGTCGTTAATACATAGATAGTAGACTCAACCTTTGTTGTTCTTTTGGTTTGACAAATGTGAACGATCAAGTATTTACACTAGTCACTTTTCTCGAATTAGGAACTTCATTGAGTTGAGAGTGATGAGAGTCATTCAACCCATAAGAGTTCTCCATACTAACTCCTATCTACAAGGTGTTCCGAGTTGGTTCACTTGCCGAGAGGAACATCAAATATGTCTCTCCTGCTTTAGTCACTAAGAAATAATTGGAGGGTTGCCCATCCCATTCCCCCCACCCTTGATCATCTCTACTTTCCACCCCATATCCTGGATGTTGGATCCTATGTATCGATTCGGGCGGTGGGGTGATACCAGCGAGTTGAGTCAATTCTTTAGGAGCGACACCGACCTGAATCACACCTCGAAGCTCCCTCACCCCTGGATCAATTGAAGTGTCCACTCCTTACCCACTTGGCATTCCACGAAGCAACGATGGAGTCTTTTTCAGGAAGGACTCAGTTCTATAGGATTTATTTTTCCATGGGAGAATCCTTCTCAAATTTGATTGCTTGGTCCTACTTATTCATTCCCTTCGCTAAGACACCATCCCATTCAATTCATTTACCAGGCCCTTACCTACCTCTCTTTCTCCATAACATTTACGACCTGAGTCATTGCACATTCTAGATTCGAGGCATTGTCCCCTCATCATTCTATATCCCTCCCGCCCTTAATCTACTTTCGAGGGATTGCTACTGAACGAATGGGTTGGAGAATAGAATGAGACAAGTCTAAGTCTAAGTCAAAATGAGGGAAGCTAAGAATAAAAAGAGTGCTTTTATAGGTCGAGATCATCCCCCCTAGGAATTGAGCTTTCACTGGGAAATAAAGGGTGGGTGGAATAAGAGAAGGTGGGGATCGAGAGGGTGAAATAAGTAAGATCATAGGAGGTCCAAATGAGATAACACTTTTCGGGAAGGAATAGAAAGTCTACTGTTTTAAATAGAGTTTTTAAAGAGAGAGCGAGCAAAACGACCTCAAATACCTTGGTGAAATATATCTAATAACGAGTTCTAGTTCGTTAATAGATGGAAATGGGTAAAATGAATGAGGCGAATGTGGATCAGAGAATTAAACAATACTCGACCACCTCATACAAGGTCCTCGGTCGGATGTTTTTTGAGCGAAGCGAGCRGCTCGAYGCACCATATAGGCAAGATTTTAATTTATTTATACAAGCATGATAGGMCAAACATGCCCTGCCATCTTTGGGAGGAATGAAAATAAGGTGTGGCCGACAACAAGTATGTGAGAATCTACTCACGACCACCAACGACGCGGTTCACTGGTGGGTGCATCCCTTTACCCAGATCAATTATTCCCTCCCACCTGCTAGCATGTGACTTTCTCAAGTGACAACCCTAAGTGACACAACTGACCCTGAAGTGTGGGAGGGAATAATTGATCTTCGACAATGCATAATTACAAATATTTCTACCAACACAAGTGCCTTATACATGCAAATGACCCCCATAGCCCAATGATCTCTTGGATTCCCCACACCCGTCAACCAGATGGCACCTACCTCTAATGCCTAGTGGACCATGCCTACATTTCTTAATGACCAAACACATCAACCTACTATGCACTGCACCCAAGCAACTCTATCATTCCTACACCCTCCTATCGTCTCTAATCATGTGCCAACTCCACATGTTCAATTTCATGCTTCTTCTTCAACTACCGAGTTGGAAGACCTGCAAAGAGTCATCCAGAAGCTCAATAATTATATTATAGATCTTAAAAGGAGAGTTTCTCAACCTCAACCCCATGCACAAAACAATCCTTCCAGGAACTTCAACTTTCAGAGGATTCACAAGCAGGCTCGACCAACAGGAGAGGAAAAATAGGCCTTGGAATACAAGTTTTGCCCAACAATGATGTAGTTCTTGCTCCTATTGACAACACAAATTGAGCTAGCAGTAGTGACAACAATAATGTAAATTTCACTGATTTAGCTCCCCCTACTTGGTGTAGAATTCATTCTACTGCACTCCATGGGGAGGGTGAGTGTGTAGAGTTCAAGGATGCTATGGATATAAAAGGGGATGCAAAATATGTAATAAGTTCTGTTATCACGCAATTTGTACTTGGATGTAAAGGAAAGGTGAATGAAGACAAACTGACGTAACGGGGGACTATTCTATCACTGTCACCTCAACATGATGTCTCTTTCTATTTAGGGTGGTAGGCCCAGGGGAGACGTCTTCAGTGACCTGGGGTTTTGAGAAGGCAAAGGGCAAAGGCCAAGGTAAAAGTTTCCCTCTCACAAGTCACCACCGATCAGAAAGTTCAGCTAAACAACCAGTAAAAGATAATAAGAACTAGAAATGTACCTGCCCGGAACAAAGCAACACGAAACTATATTTGCAAGGTCACTTGCTGGTTAGTACTTCATATAATCAGAGACTTTCTCAAATAAAGCAATTGACTAATATATTTATGAATCAATCAAAGATGTATAGTAGCAATAATCACAATATGTTACTTCACAATAAATCCTTTAAGGAAGCTTCAAAATGAACAAGAACGATTTATCATCAATGTCATAATACCAAAATTCATTATAAGCAAAGACCACTATCCATTACCCGATCTTTCAATTACTTAAAGAAGCATTAAATGCTGCAAAGTTATGACTATAACACAAATGGATAATAGCAGCATTAGGGTTAACAAGTCAATCTAAACTAGGGTTAGAGTGTGTTAGTAGTTGTTCAAATATATTGGATGTTTGAAGGTTGTGATCAAAGCACTCAAGCAAGAAGTCTAAGACTAGTGCATTCATGGGGAAAATGGAGTCAAAAGTAGCGGCAATAATTGAAGGAACAAAATGATAATGGTAGGGCCAAAGACAAGAGGAATTTGATGGGTGAAGTGTTGGTAGGCCAAGGCCTCAACCATCAAACCCTAGGGGAAAATGGCCACCAAGGTGAAGGTAACCCTAGGCCTTAGTACATTTTCTTCCTTCTTTAGCTCAATGACAAAGTAAAATCGGCCAGGATGAAGAGCAAGGGATATGGTGTTGCAATGGCAAGGCCCTAGCAATGTCTTCAAACGGCTCCTTGGCACAATCTAGTAGGTAGAAAGTAATTAAAACAAGGACATTAACATGTGCTCATTTCCTAGGGTTTATTATAGCAATTTCATTAACAAAATGCAAGTAAAACACTATAACCATTCAAGTAAGAGAAGGATTACATAAATTTACTTACATTTACCAAGTATTCATCAAGCCAAACCCTAGTTATAAACCATCCACCAAGAAAAATGCCAAAGATAACCAAAATAAGCCTCCTTCAACAAGTGCGCACTAGCAAATTTCAGCCAAAAACCCTAGAAGGGCGCAAATTTCAGACCTCACACAAGTGTGAGTGAAAGATGATGATAAACATAGAGTTTTAGCTCTCTATTTATACAGTAGCAATGACCTAAATTTTATTTTTAGGTTGCAAAAGGCCGACATGGCAAAAAATACATAAAAATGTTGTTTTACATTAAATGTCACAATTAAAACTCTAATCAAGCAAAAGTGATGATGTCATGGCCTTTTAGGGTGACATTAGGTCCCTATAGGGAAACATTGGCCTGCTGGAGCAAAACGTTAGGCCTCCGGAAACTGCCACACGTGCCACTTGGCACATATCTGCCTCCCAAAACCTCCATAGCGCTAGATGACATCATAAGATGTCACGGGTGACGTCATGTGCCTTCCAAGGCCAATGTCCTGGTGGAAAGGGCACAACCCCCATGGGTACATGTTTGCCAAGCTGCCTCTAATGGAACGTCCTCCTCTTCTCCGATGCAAACCCTCTGATCTGTCTCTGCCCCTTGCTAGGGTCTCAACATCCATCTGATGGGATTTCAACCCCATGGAAGTGCGAACTAATCATCTCCAAATGTGTACCTGTCCATCGGGTATGGCCCTACACATCAACAGATACACCCTCCATGGGCTCATAAGTCACATGGATCATAGCAATGTCAATCACATCTAATCATCAAGTTTATTAAACATGTGCATAAAACCCCTTTTACCCGAACAAGTGCTCAAAGACATTATACTAATCTACAAGCCAAGTTTGGAGGAAACGCTAGGATGTCCTATTGGGCTAATGCTCACTGGATGTGGGGTGTTTCCGGGAGAGATCAAATCCAAGGCATGTGGGTGGATGAAGAGGATAAGGGATGTCTGGGCAAGGGGTGCAGTGATAGCAGGGAGATGTATGGCTCACTTGTGGGTGCCTCTATAGAGGGTGAGCTGCACCTGTCATGGATGCAAATGTTTCCAAGCCCATTCATGCCTTTTATCTTTATTTTTATTGTTTTTTCTTAAAGAAACTAGTTAAGGGACACTGGCTTGGCGTGGTGGCAATGTTACCCACAAGCATTTCACGGAAATGAGAAGGTTGGCTCGTGATGATACCTCCTTTCTCTTGGCTATGCCACCAAGAGACACTACCCTGGCATGGTGACCAACTGTTGGTAATCTCATACCGCTACATTCCCATGGACCTAATAGGCTGGCTCGTGATGAGACCCCCTATCCTCTAACTAGGTCTTGTTTTATCATTTTTATGGGTCTCTCTATTTCTGGTTGAGAAGCTTTTTACTGCTTTCTCGGGGATCCTCAGGTGAAGCATCTTCAGGTTTCATTCTTTGGCTTCTATCTTTTGCCAGCTACTTTTACCCTTTGGGCCTTTAGCCCCTTCTTCCTGTAAGGTAAGTTACAACCCTTAAATATTTGGCCAACCCAATCCCCGAACCAGTGTAATGGGATGGATGAGTGAGAGAAAGATGGAAAGTGGTAATTATGGTCGGAGCGGATGATGGCTTCTCATGAATCCCCCCAGTGGAAACTCAAAACCTATGGGCACCAGCTTACTAGGGCATCTTGTCATCCCCCCAAGATATGGTCAAGTGGATAGGTATAAGATCCAAGCACCTGTTAGAAACACAAAGAATTGAATGCACATATTCAAAGGTTTTGAGGATCAAAGTGACACATACCATGATACCCGAACTCATTACCTCATGGAGCAAGATCCACTTCTGCTACAGGACCAAGCAGAGGTGATGGATGATGTTGCTGCTGACAAAGTGGAGGAGCTGAAGAATGAAAAGATGGGCCCTCCAGGGCCATGCTTAAGTAGATCTGGCTCTTGGACCTGTGGGCCTCGAGACATAATCTCCTTAGTTATCCCTAAATTGGGCCCTCCAGGGCCATGTTTAGGACCTGTGGGCCTCGAGACATAATCTCCTTAGTTATCCCTAAACTGGGGGATAACAAGTTCCCAATGAGAAACCAAGCACATCAAATGTAGAGCAAAATCCAAGCACTTCTATGGTGTTGGAGACTTGTGATGAAGAATGTAAAGAAGGAGAGTCCACACCTGAAGAGGAAGATGTCCAAGATTTTCACAAGTTAAAGAAAGGTAATTCCTATTACCTGAGAAGCAAGGATAAGGCCCCACTCAATTCTTCCACACCCCCAAAAGAAACCCTCCTTCCTCACCCTCCTACCTCAGGTGAGCCATCCTTCCTCCTGATCCTAATTTTGATGTCAACCCTCCTCCACCAAAGGCTCCTTAGAATCCAACTCCTCCCAAAAATAGTCAACAAATTCCCCCAAAAGAGAAGCCAATTGTATCAGAGAAGGTTGGATAAAATATCATAGAGGACTTGAAGGAGACAAAGGAAAATATATCTCTCTATGATATAACACAAATGCTTGTGCAACACGAGTTGCTAGTCAAGACATTTTCACAACCCCGAAAGAAGTGGGTCCTCAAAGTGGCAATTGATGATGCTTAGAGTGAAATTCACAAAGAGAAAGGCGACTCACCTCCTTTTCTACTGATTTTCGGGATAGATGGTAAGAATTTACATAACTGCTTAGTAGATTCAAGAGCTTTTGGCAATGTAATGCCATATTCTGTCTATCAGAAGCTAGCAATGACTTGTACCGAATCCACTAAGAAAGTAGTTTAGTTGGATAGATATGAGGTGATTGTAATTGGAGTGCTCAACAATTTTCACATCCAATTGTCTTCTGAGCCTAGGATTGGTGTTTGAGAAGGAGGATTGTACAAATTGAAGGGATACCAAGAACAAGCCCTTGTAGACAATAGTGCTAGCTCTAGTGAGCTATGGCATCGAAGACTTGCTCACCTAAATTACAGAGCGTTACCAATTCTGAGCTAGATGGTTAGAGGGCTAGTAGATATCCAGGTAGAACATAATGGAGTTTGCAAAGGACACACACTTGGCAAGAATGCCAACGAAAGATTTTCAAGCAGTGACAATAGATCGAAGGGGATATTGGACACCATACATTCAGATGCATGTGGACGCAGGACGACACCTTATCTGGGTAATTTTTTGTACTATGTCATTTTCATTGATGATTACTCATGTAAGACATGGATCTACTTCTTGAAAGCAAAAGATGAAGTTTTCAGTAAGTTTCAAGAATTTAAAGATTTAGTGGAAAATCTCTCTGGAAGAAAGATTAAGATCTTGAGATCAGATAATGGAGGTGAATATGCCTCAAATGAGTTCAAAGACTTTTGCAGAGAAGCATGGATTAAGAGGGAGTTGACAACTCTTTATAACCCCCAACAGAATGGGGTTGCAGAGAGAAAGAACGGATCAATTGTAGAAGCAACCAAATCGATGATCCATGACTAGAATTTACCCATGCATTTGTGGGCAGAAGCATCCAATACAACTGTGTATGTCCAGAATAGAAGTCCTCACAAGATATTGAGAAACAAGACACTTGAAAAAATATTAACCGGAAAGAAACCAAAAGTCAAACACCTGAGAATATTTGGCTGTCTAGTGTATATACATGTTCCCAAGGAAAAGAGAACGAAGTTGGAGCCTTCATGAAAGAAGGTCACCTTCATTGGATACAATGAGACTTCTAAGGCTTACAAAATATACATTCCCAGAAAGAGACCCATCCAAAACATAAAATATAATTACCAGAAAGTCTGGTTGACCCATCCAAAAAAGTCATTGGATAGATTAATATAAATAGAGGACGTTTTAGCTCACTTGGATACCCAGTCAGAGCACAAGTCTTGTGGAGAGCTGCAGTTACAACTACAACTGCAAATGGAAGGAGGAATAAGGGCACATGGTCATCTCTTGGTCTTGGTCTCTTTCTTGGTGATTTTATTGGTGATATTCTTGCTGAGTATGGCACAAGTTTGAGAGAGAGAGTAGTGAAGTTGTAGCTGTTGCAGTTGTGTATGGTACTTGTTCTGTGGATATGGAGGCTCTCTCTCTTGTGTGCTACCCTTGGAGAAGGAGCACTCTACTTGTCTTGAGTTGTTGCTGTAGTTAGCAACTAATGTTTATCTGTTGGTTCTGGAGTAGGCTTGCCAGAATTATTCTAAGTAAATGTTAGTGTGCTCGGGGGTGGCACATGTGAATGCCTATGGTTGGGTGACAATGATGTGACATTATCTATGGTTAAACGAGCATACCAAAATCTCAACAGTCTTTCCCAATGGATGGGTGTGAATGGGACTACCAGGAGATGAGAAAACATCATAGCATAGCCGTGGAGACTATGGGAGTAACTTCATGCTACTAGATTCATCATCATGAGACTATAACTATGGCTGATGACATGGTAGTAGATGTGTGCTACTAGTTGATTGCTACATAGTTATATATATTGTTGACTATGACTATGGTTGATGGCATGGTAGTAGTTGTGTGCTACTACTTGATTGTTGCAAAGTCATAAACATTGTTAGATTGCATGGTAATAGTTTTACAACTACTAGTTGATTGGAGGTTGTGACTATGGTTGATGACATGGTAGTCGTTGTGTGCTACTAGTTTATTGATGCATAGTCACAAAGATTGGTGGAATGCATGGTAGTAGCTTTACAGTTGCTAGTTGATTGCAGACCATGACTATAGATGATGTCATGGTAGTAGCTTTGTGCTACTAGTTGATTGCTTCACAGTCACAAGGACTACTGGATAACATGGTAGTAGTTTGGTGCTACTAGTTGATTTCTATGTAGTCGTGACAGCATGGTAGCGACCTTGTGCTGCTAGTTGATTGTTGGATAGCATGGTAGTAGCTTGGTGCTACTAGTTGATTTCTATGTAGATGTGACATCATGGTAGCGGCTTTGTGTTTCTAGTTGATTGCTAGATAACATGGTAGTAGCTTAGTGCTACTAGTTGATTGCTACTTAGTCGTGGAGAATACTGGACAACATGGTGGAATCTTTGTGCTGCTAGTTGATTATTGGAGGGCATGGTAGTAGCTTAGTGCTACTAATTGATTACAGCATATTCGTAGATACTATGATAGAAGATGGAGCTACTGATGGCATGGTGGTAGCCTTGGGGCTACTAGATGATTGTAGGGTAATCAGAGGACTACTAGAAGAAAACATTGTGGAAAGATACCTCCCTAGCTTAGGGGGAGTGTTGATGTTTTGGTAGCTGCGAGAGGTATTTTCCTCCTAGAAAACCTTTCTTAGAAGAAGAAAAGATTCCATAAGTCAAAGCAAGACCATATAACAATGGAAGAACACCCCAGAAGAGAAGTCGACCCACCAGAAAAGAATAAAATGAAGCTGGAACCTCAAGAAAGAGAAGTCGACCCAGAGGAAAAAATAAAGGGGAAATAGAATTTCCGAGAGAAGAAGTCGGCCCAACTAAAGTGACTTGAAGGGTATAAATAAGGAGATGCCTTACTCATTTGGACACACTCACTCACTCATCTCTCACTCAAGAAGAAGGCGCTAATCTGAGGCAAGGAAGGAGGACACAAAATTGCACTCTTCAAGATTCTTGGTTGGTTATTCTTGGTGGTCATTTTCTCTTGTGCGCTCTCCTTGGAAGAGGTGCGTTAGCCTTGTGCCAATGTTTCTTCATTATCTGTTTGCTCTTAAGAGTTGGTTCATGGTTGGCTTATTTTGGACATAATCTATCTAAGAAAGGTTGGCTAGTTTTTTTTTCCCTCGGTTTGGGTTTTTTTCCCAGGATAAATTCATGTGTCTCTTGTGCTTGTTTATGTTGCTCATATATTCAGTACATGGTATAATTTTTAATGCAAAAGAAGATCTAAGAACACTGGTAAATCTATTGCTTTGAAAATTAAGAAAATCTAACAAAAGAAAGGTATCCCCACTCACTTCTTCCACAACCCCCAAAAATACCCTCCTTCCTCACCCTCCTACCTTAGGTGAGCCATCCTTCCTCCTGATCCTAATTATGATGTCAACCCTCCTCCACCAAAGGCTCCAAAGAAGTGTAAGAGGGCTTATGAAGATAATAGTTATGGCAATCACAAGAATGGAGGCCAAAAGAAAAGGCCGGAAGATAAATAGAGGACATGGTAGAAAAGCATTGAAGTTCATGGGTTTAGAGAGTTTATGGAGGAAGCATAAGGATAATTACCAAAATTTGCTAGATCAAAACACATGGACACAATAGAAGTGAAGTGTTGAATCCTAATGGTAGAGGGTCGTATTGATAACACTGATGATGTAGAGTGTTCAGTTGGAGAATGCCATTGGAGGATAGAGAGAGGGTGAGCATTATAATAGTAGACACGTGGACAAGGAATGAACGACAAGGCAATTATGAAAATGAAGAGACACGAGGGAAAGGATCGAGTGTTCTGAGTAGTGGAAAAACGAGATGAAATAAGTAGAGAATTGAATAGCAATTAGACACTGCTACATTGAAGAAATGTGAAATAATAGAAAGCACAAATATATAAAGGTCCATAAACTCGAGATTTCCCAATGACCTTAGAGCCTTTGTACATTTCCATGGCCTTTGCCCTGGCATCACAAAGTTGTGGTAGTGGTAGATGGCTTCAACAGAGTAGAAGATTGTAAGATAGAACTAAATTACACTCGAGTGGTTCTAAGTTGGGTTCCTAGTGTATGTAGTTGTAATTATATTCCTTGTAGGAATGAAACATGGGAAGATGATCTCCATATTATTGTGAATGGCTCTGTGTTTTTAATGATGGATGCTTATGAATGCCTTGAGCATTGTATAAGAGTGAGGATACAAATCGTTGCATGTATGAGTAAATTTTTTATTAGATAAACCTTTGAATGCATGTTATATGGTTAAAAGAAGGATAGTGCCCGAGTGTAGTGTAACTATAGGGCTAGTGGGGGAGGAGAATTATTGTATAGGGGTAGTGGGGGGGCTCGTAGGGCCCATAGTGATAATAGTGAAGGCCATTCAATGTAAGGTGGACTAGGTCCGTTATAGTATCAAATAAGGCCCACTATGGTAGTTAGATATAATAAATGTAAGAGGACTTCATAGAAGGTTCTACTTCTAGAAGGTTCCTCCTCTAGAATGTTCTTAGGTGGTTGGTAGCACTATAAAGAGGTTCACACATTTTAATGGGGGAAAGAGAATTATTGTATTGGGAGCGTGTATCTCAATAGGAGGATGTCCCCTCGAAGAGGCAAGTGAAAAGGAGAGGATCCCTTCCATAATATGATCCATTGTATGGTGTTGCCCTACCCTAAGGGTTTGATATAATAAAGTGGTAGTTTTTTATATTGTTCCATATATCTTGTGTGGTGATTGTATTCAAATATATTTGGTACTATTGTAGTATTTTTATTCAGATCTATTCAGGTCTATAACACCGAGTCTCATGGTTGAAAATTGTTTTCAACATTGTTGTGTAGTATTCTGGGAGGAAGATTAAAGCCTTAAAGGTTGTGGAAGGAGCATTATAGGAAAATGTTGTTGGTATGTGAGTTTGTTCATTGCTAATTAAGTTGGTATGTGTTTTAGTCTTGTGAATATTCATTGCATCTAGTGGTTTAAGAGTTGGTAACAACTCTAGGATAAAAGGAATATGAGAACCTGTGGAACACGATGAAGAAAGAAAACATTGCTGAGTGAATGAAGTTGAGGAGGGTGCTAGAAAGATGAAGAAGCTGACAAAGATTGTAGAAGAGTGAATACTAAATAGAATAAAGAGTGAATGCCACTAAATGAGTGAAGACTTTGGAAAGGAAGAGAAGTGTAGACAAGGTTGTTAATGAAGGTTTGGGTAGATGTAAAATTAGCTGTGAAGACCGCTCTAATGACTACAAAGCTAGGTAGGAGCAATGATCATGGAAGATAATTGGTACAATGAGAGAGCATCATACTAAAAATGAAGAATTACCGTGAAAATTGATGTGATGGTATGTCACCTATGCATGAGGACACACTTCTTAATTAACATGGGGATTCTGATGCAAGGGAATCGAAGGTACTCTAATTATACTAAGTATGATAACACTAAGGATCACATGAGCATGCAAAGAGAGGATGTTTTGGAGTAAAGACAAATGATAAGTATGAGAGGATCACTGAGAGATAACTTCGAGATGGTGAATTCACAAAGGACGTAAAAATAATTTTACATTGACAAGGCCTAAAGTATATCAAGTATTAAGAATACGAGTGGATTTCAACACATTAATAGGATGATAATGTGGAGGACACATTAGTGATAACATCACCTTGGAGGTCGCCATAAAGGTGTAAAGGCATTGGAAGAGGATAAGACAAAGTATTGGTTGTGAGAGGTATCATGGATTGGTGGACCAAAGAGAACTCGATAGTTGTAGAATGCATATTGAATGACATCAAAGTAGAGGCATTATTGAGATGATAAGAAGGGGTATAAAGCATATTGTAGGTTGGTGATCGTTGATTGAAGGATGGTTGAGGTAGATTTGGACCTAAGAAAATATGGCAGTAGTAAAGGGTTTACAAAAATAAGAGATAACATAGGGACATGAATGGAGGCCAAAGGAAAATGATAAGAGGACACATGGAAAAAATGATTGGAATTTGGGAGTTTTAGAGAGTTCATCAAGGAAGCATAAGGAAGCTTTACCAAAATCCATTAGATTAGGGCACATGGATGAAATGGAAGTGAAGCATTAAAATTCTAGCAAAGAGGATGGTCTTAATAACATTGAGAATGTAGAGTGTTTAATTAGAAAATTTTGTTAGAAGACAGAGATATGGTGAGTGTTGCAATAGTAGACACATGGATGAGGAGCGAATAACAAGGAAATTATGAGGATGAAGAGACATGGAGGAGAAGATGGAGTGTTTTGAGCAGTTGAAGATTGAGATGAAAGAAAGAAGGAAGCAAATAGCCATGAGATGTTGTTACAACTACAATACCCTCAATTTGACCCTAGTTCTAAATGTATATGTACATATGTTTTATAGGGTGGTGAACCAATATGGTTTTTGGTCCGGAGTGCTTGTGTAAGTATGTTTTGGGTCGGAGTGCCTGCGTGATATTAGGTTGGAAATCCTGTATGTTGAAAGGATGATGAGCCTACTATTGTACATTATAATCACACTCACATATATATTAATGAAATACATCACGACTGCAGACCAAGTTAGACAAAAGAGTATGGGGGGCTAGGACTCCACAAGAGGGAAAGGGAGTCCAGGGCTTAAGGAAAGTAGCTAAGCCAAGGAATATAATATTATATTCCTAATTCCTAAGCCTTAATGTCATGATTTTGTCTTAAGTTTCCTAAGGAGGGGAAATGAGTTCCCAAATGGTGGGAGAGTAGTTCTTTGGTTTCCACTTGGGAAATGAGTTCCCAAGTGTTAAAAAGAGAACCTGCATATATAAAGTTTGGGCTTAGTGATAAAGCCATCATTCATTCTATTGATTCCAATCATTTTGTTCATGGTACTTTTCTATTTTTGGTTTGGGTATGTTGGGTGTGAGCTGAGGGAAGCCACTGTAACCATGTTTCATGTGAACTTTGTGAATCCTTGGTGGGATTTTGTTGCCAATTCTCCTTGGGTTTCCTTGGGGAAGGTCGAAGCCCTAGAGGGGGAATTGGGTGGGTAGGATTGCCTAGTGCGTGAGGCCTAGAGGGTGCCTAGAGACTCCATTATTGCAGTTGGAGTTCCTGGAGCCACAACTCCGAGACTTCTTGGTTGGCCTATGCTGGAGCTTTGGAAGGGAAGTGGGACAACTTGAGGGATTGCGATGTAGAAAAGGGGGTACACTTGCTTGGGTTGTGCACGTTGAGGGGAATGAGAGACTGCTAGTTGTAATTGTTGTAGGAGTTTGGTACCTTAGCCTAGACACCATTTTTGATGACTGTTAGATCTAGTTGGCTTAGGTAGCATTTGCTCTGCTAGAGTCATAGCCTCAACTTGAGGTGAGTTGCTGTTGAGAGATTTAGAACATCAATGTCTATTACTGGGTGGAACATCTGAGGTCTGCAACCAGTTGGTGATTTTACAAAAAGACAAGTGTTCTTATTATATGCTTTTATGACGTGTCTAATGTGTCTTTTATAACTTATGCATGTGTATATTTTTGTATATTATTTTATGTTATGCATAAGTTATCATATGCTTGGAATATTATTACATTTGTTATCAGAGTAATGTTAGATAATAGAAGTCACAAAACATATAGAGGTAGCAAGCTTGAGATTGGGGAATGACCTTAGAGCCTTTATAAGCTACCATGGCCTTTGAGCTTGCAATGTATAGTTGTGGTAGTGTAGATGGAGCCAATAGTTAGTGTAGAAGATTGGAATATAGTTAGAACGAATATTATTTGGACTGCATAAGTTATCATATGCTTGGATTATTATTACATTTGTTATCAGAGTAATGTTAGATAATAGAAGGCACAAAATAGATAGAGGTTAGCAAGCTGGAGATTGGGGAATGACCTTAGAGCCTTTATAAGATACCATGGCCTTTAAGCTTGCAAGTGTATAGTTGTGGTAGTGTAGATGGAGCCAATAGTTAGAGTAGAAGATTGGAATATAGTTAGAATGAAATAAAATTCAAGTGGTTGAGTTTAAGTGCCTAACATATGTAATGTAATGTTATTCCTTGTATTAGTGAAACATGAGAAGGTAACTCCATATGTTGTGGATGTGTATGTGTTTGTATGTGTTATGATGAATGCCTTGAGTATTGTATGACAATGAAGAGAGGTTCTGTTGTGTGTATGGCTACTTTAAAATTTGTTTTAAAGGTCGTCAAGTAGTTCTCTAGGAGAAAAATTGATGCATTAAAGGATGTGAAGGTGAGTTGCAGGGAATGGTGTTGGTATGAGAGTTTGTTCATTGCTAATTGAGTTAGTTTGTTCATTGCTAATTGAGTTAGTTTGTTCATTACTAATTGAGTTAGTTTGTTCATAATAATTAGGTGTTATAAGGGTTTATGGTGTTCAAGATTTCATGGCTACAAGTGATAGGGATATAGGCCTATATGGGTTTAAAGGATATATGAGTTAAATGTGATATGGGTTAGGTTTTAGTATTATAAGTGTTAAGGTCATAGAGTTTATAAGTACTTGGGGTTAGGATGTAGAGGGGTTATATGGGCTACATATTATGTGTTAGGAGTTGTAGGGGTTGGGAGTTATACGGGTTATGTGTCAGGAATTATATTAGCTATAATGGGACATGGTTATAGTAGTTAGTTAGAGCTTATGTGGGTTGTGATTATAGGGGTTTAGGGTTTATAGGTTAA